>WTSP01007005.1:0-69404 GCA_025331215.1 Actenoides lindsayi | reverse complement strand
TCTCTAGTTTTAATCCATTCCCTCCAGTCCTATCACTGCCTGACAGCCTAAAAAGCCCCTCCCCAGCTTTCTTGTAGGCCCCCTGCTTTCTTGTAGGCCCCCTAATTATAAGAGCTCATTACAGAAACTCAATAATCTTCTGTCATGATACTTCTAGTTATGGGTTCAGACTAGCAAGTCTGAGGCAGTATTTGAAAATTAACAGTACAGAAATTAGCTCTGCAATATTAGCAAATTGCTATTCCTTTTCCATTTATGATAATACTGTTCATTTTTAATTTGACCATTCCTTGTCATAAATAATCTTCACCTCACTTACAATTCCTCTTCCTGAATTTTTTAGCTTGCATAACTCTCTCCTCTCCCCCTAACATCCTTTGCCTACGTACGGATGTGTTCAGCGGTCTCTGTTCTGTAGAGCATTGGTAGAAGTGGTCTATAAAGAAGGACCAGGCTTTAGCGTGGGTAGGGAAGTCCAGCAACTCCAGCTCTTTCAGTATGGTTGTGGTCGTTACGGAGGCTCTGCATAGGAAGGTGGGACTCATCCTCAGGATCCACTCCCAGAGGTAGTTCTGGAGGCTGAGGATACGACCTGGTTTTATCTAGGTAGCATTTTCAAGTACCTTGTGTCATAAGCTGAGTAAGATATGTTGGAGGAATGTTGTGTCTGGCCTTGTCATTTATTCAAATATGACAAGACCACGCATTTTGTGGCAGAAGACCTTGATTTTTAAGTGGATATTTTCTCAGCTGCCTTGGGGTAAAATGCAATGGCTGGGAGTGGTTTTAAGCTCACAGTTCAGAGATTAGAGAAACTGTAGAATATTTGTTTTTCCACGCATAATCTTTTATTCATTCTCAAAGCTAGTCTAGTGTTAATGAGGCCATTTGTATTTAGTACTTTGAATAATTTATGGTGAAATGATAATTCTCTTTCATTTCTAATGTCGTTAGTATTGAAAAAAGCCCTTTAATTGAGAGGAATTTTGCCATGATCTAGTGAAGCGCAGCAAAACGTTCTTTAGGTGTATGGTTATAAAATTGGGATAAAGCTGTAATTGCTTTATTGCTTGGTGTGTAAAAAATCCCAAACAAACCAGGAAAAACTGTCAAACTGATTTTTTTAGGCCAAGTGTCCGCTGGAAGGTTGTTACCAAACAAGAAACTCTGTATTTATGTCAGTAGTGTCAGTCTATAATTGGGTTCATAATGCTCAGATATTAGTATTTGCTTGCTACTAGTATAAATTGGTGCCTCAAATCCTACTTTTATTTAAACATAGATCATCCTGATAAACATAATGAAGTTTCAAAGGAGAAGAGTAGTTGACTGAATGGACTGAAAAGCATTAGGACTCAGTCCCCTGTACTGCAGTTCTCTAGTGAATGTGAATTTATTCAAGTTAGAAGTGTCCCTAACTCTATTCAATTATATCCACCAGTACCTATGGTTAATATAAGTGTTCTACATACCTTTCTTTTGGTTTGTCTTATTTGGGGAGGGGGAGAAAGGGCATGTAATGTGAAGTATATATAAAAAGAAACCCCGCAAACAACAGCTTTGGTATGTTCCTGAAAGTTTTTGTTGAGTGCTGATGCTGTTCTGTAGGTGTTAATTTTGATTAAGTGAGGCTGAAAGCAGATGTAATGTCTTCTAGGGTATCCCTTTGCAAGAAATACCAAAATGTACAGCTAGAGAAGATGGAAAAGAGCTGTAAGGGAAGAAAGTCTCCAGATTCACATCTGCTTTTCCTTACCTTCTGATACAAGAAGCAATATGCAAACATTAATTCTCCTCCTAAGGGGATACTTATGTACATATATTCACATACTCATCTCAGCAGTGCATGCACAGGTGTATTTGTGTACTTTTGTAAATAAAGGTGTATAATATGTGCTAGGAGGAAACAGTCACCTGGATGTCTTGAATAAGCTACTGGAGCAGTGCTTTGTTTGATGTAACTGGCTCTAGTAAGCTGATTTGTGTCATTTTGAGATTCTGTTTGAGTTGCCTCTGTTGTTATCACCTTCCTGCTCCTTCTGTCAACAGGTTATTAAAATTGTTGCACTTTTGAATTGACACCTGGACTTCTAGAGAGCACATGCTGTCGTGTGGAAGGGTAAAGTAATTTGGCAGAAAATACCCTCCCTTGCCTTCCAGCTGCTCCTCGGATAGCAGAGGGGCTGGGGGTGGCTGGGTTCAGATTCTGAGGGGTGTCCAATTAGTCCGGCCACGTTCAGTGTACCTGAACTACCACGGCTCGGATCCCAGTCTGGTTGCATTCAGTCCATCTGAACTCCCACAGCTCTGGATTCACTCCTACCCCCTGCACTCCCTGCCCAGTCACACTCCAGGGTACCACGCAGCCAGGAAGGAGCTGGCAGCACCCAGTGAGAGACATTCTGTGACTAGCTGCATGAAAAGGGCAGTTTATTGACAGCAACAGAAATAAAAGTTCTTTTAGATTGCCGGTGATAAATCCACTGTCTGCAAAGTAGATATATATCTGGTATACCAAACGTGTTAAATCAAAGAGCAGCTCGAGAAGATTTCTAAGTTTAAGTGTCCCTGAGAGGGGGGAAGTGAGGGTCAGCCCATCGACTGAGTCAGAGATGGTCCACAATGGTGTCTTCCCCAACATCCCCCCTTACTTAAACCATTTTTATAATAATTTTTACCTTCAAGGTGGAGCTTGAGTGACTCTAGTCACAAATACCTTGATTATGGTTGGTGTAAATTCCTCTCACTTCACTTTTAAAGATCAAGCCGAAGACAATTCCCAGCGCAAGCTGAGTGAGGGGAGGTGGCACTTTGGAGGTGGGCAGCCTCGGGGCTGGAGGTGTGTTTGGGTATTATAATGATATTATAATGAGCAAAGTTTGCCCAAGCACAGTACTTGGTCAAAACCTGGCAGACTGTTGGGTTGCAAGCAGGCAGCTTCTCAGTCCTGTAGCACCATCAATTTCCCATCTCTGCCGGGATTTCACAGGGCCTGGCCGTGGAATCTTCACTCCACTCCATCCCCCGTGCTGCTTGCAGGCAGTGTTGCTTAGGGAACTGTTGTGGAGTGGATTCCTTGCATAGCGGTTGCACACTACCCCTGAAAGCTTCTCAGATGTTATACCTTCCCTTAGGTGTGAACAGTGCTGCATCCTCAGTAGGATTTTCATTTTTAAATCACCTCCAGTCATTATTCCACACATGCATACCCTAGAGACTGAAGGTGTCCTGTAGATGCCACATGAGGAAATATATGAATTATAAAAATATGAACAGCCCAGAAGATCTTATTCAAGAAGGGAAAATTTCACTTGTTTCAAAGGTCATTTTAGCTTCTGTGCAGATCGTAACCCAGCTCTTCAACTTGGCTTGGAACCAAAAAGGTAATCGGTGCAGTATGTTTAGGAAGTGCTGATTATAGCATATTTGTTAATGGTTTAACCCATACAGAGTTCAGCAGAGCCTCGGAATTACTTCAAAGGCTCTGAATCAGACTTCGATCTGTGTTCTCATGTTTGAATGGAGCTCAATTTTCTTCCACAGGGGTGAGGTCTCTCTGACCTGAAGGCAAAGTTCTGCTCTGGTTATTCATTGTAGTACAGCTTCATACTCAATCAGGCTTCACTTGAGTTCCTTTCCACTCACTGGACTTTGGAAAAGACCTTTTTTTTTGGCCTTTCCGAGGTCAGAGAACCTGACTTCTGAAACTGTCATGTCTGTACCCAACAAACTGTATGGAAGTATCCAAGAGTGGATTTTTGCTGTCCAAAGTTAGATTCCAGGTAATGACCAAACCTCCAAAAGCCACGCAGATGTTAAATGTCCTTTAGAAAATAAGCCATCAACTATGTGCCTGTGTCAACAGCTCAAGTTTTCTTTTAGTAAGCTGTAACATGCCAGACATCAGTGAAGCTTAAAAACCAGAGTATCTGGAAGCTGCATGCTGTTATTCCTATTAAAAGCAGGCCTGGCTAAGGTGGGATTTCTCTCACACACTGCTGTGTTCAAGCTTAGTCATGAGGATGCTGGTGTGTTGTTACTTTTGTCAGAACTAGTTAACGAATCTATACAGTTGTCCTACTGTTTCAGAATTAAAAACTGTGGTTTGCTATAACATTAGTTTTGGATAAATGTACTTTTTCATTCTTAGCACATTCCTGGAAATTGCTGTTGAAGCCTTTGAACCTATGCTTGGGAAGGCCTCTAATAAATGGAAAATAAGCTGTAGAAACTAATTTAGGCCGAGTATAATAAGGTATTAACAGAACATTTCTGCCAATGTTAAATTATTGACAGAAACCCTGCTTGTGTTTGTCAGATTTTTATTTTCTTGAATGGGGAAAAATACTGTTTTCCAGTTAGGTGATGCTTTTTGCCCTGAAGTATCACACTGTTTGTGGAAGTATTAGAAAATTACAGTCAGTCCTGAAAAATTTTACAGAACAATTCTCACTTCACAAAAAAAAAAATCCCCGAATAAGAAGTAAATTTCTTTAATGAGTTGTATTATTGTCATCTGTATATCTAATGCAGTCTGTGAACTTCAGTAAAGGTAAAGCAATTGAGCATAATCTTATCATTTAGATTGCTCTGTTTACAGTTGTGTAAGTTGCACTTGAGGTAGCAGCTTGGATCAAATTACTACAGAGCAAAAGTTAACCTGGCTTGCTTTGTGACAAAAGATTTTATGATGGGAGAATGTTGATGTTAACCCAACACATAAGGAATAGAAAAGCTTATACAGTTTTCCTGCATACTTCCTATCTCCCTAATAAAATCTCAGTATTTCTGTATCTTATTAAAATGAAATTCCCACCATTCATGGTAGTAAAGCTGACGTGGTGACTCAGAAATGGTACTGGAACACCTGTACTCAACATTTCATTGTACCATATTAAAAACACACTCAAAAATTTTTCCTGGCTCCTGTTTGTGGGTTTAGTTTACATTAGCGAATGCTTACTGGTGAAAAGGTGATACAGGAGCTCTTGGTAAAGCATTATACGTGGACTTTTCAAGCATCAAACCTCTTTGTAGTTTAATAGTGCTTTTTTTTCTGACTGCTAGAATAATTAGGAGTATAAACCAGGTAATGACTAACAGGGGTGTAAGCCAAGAGATACGGATGTTTTCCAGTGACGTTGGAGAAAATTACTCTAGCTTTCCAAAATTCTGAGACCTTCTACAATGTGTGTTGTTCTCCTCCACCCCATGCTTTCCATCCCTCTGTTGTGCCCAGAGAAAAGGCTTCAAGCTGGAAGAGGTGCCACCAGGATTGGAATGGGTTGTCAGATTTATCATGCATTAGAAATAAAGGAAGATGGCATTTTTAGCCTGAGCAGGTGAAGAGCTGCCATTGGTTTGCCCATCGAAGCTGAGGGGCTGAAGATAGGCATTAAAGCAAAACAATGCTGACAAGGAACATAGGAGAATGCCCTGATGGTGAAAAAACAGTCTAGAGGTTAAGATGTGGGTTCTTACTAGGGGGATTTTATTCTGAAGCACCGTTCCACTTTGAGCAAAGTAAAGTAGTAACCTGCCTGTTTTTCAGATGGAAGTGGCTTGGTTGATGAGTGTGGTTACCTGTTGGAGCAAAGGACTTCCCACTGCAGGCCAGGACAATCTCCTCAGACTTCTCATACTATGAGAGTAGGATTCTGGCCAACAGCCCTCACAGTCTTCATTTCACAGTCTTTCGATTTACAAACAGTTCCTCTTGGTAACATGGTTTTAAATGTTTGTCTCTGGAAGACAAGTCCAGGTTTATGCTTGAAGGGAAACGTATGTTTCTCTTATTCTTATATCCCTGAAATTGTTCTTTGCCATCTCTTGCTGGCAACGGGCACTTGGCTGGATGTTATAAATAAATCAAGGGCTGTGTGAACAACTTCCACCGGAGAGGAACTTTACTACTGGTTTGCAGTATCAGCCTTTTTACCAGAAGAAGCCAGCAGAGGGAGGTACTGTTGTGTTTGCCAAACAAGGCATTGCCTGTCATCCTGTCATCAGGAAGAAATGATGGCTGGGAAGTCCTTCTCTAGGGCCTCAGCAGCCAGGACAACCGATTTTTACCGCCTGCCATTCAGTCTTCGTTGCACGTACCAGTGCTGATATGGGTATTTAATTCTTTCTGCTGGCATGTTCAACCCAAGGCTCTAGCTCCTAGAAGCTCATAATGATTTGAGTATTTCTGTGTAATGGAATTAATTTTAAGGGAAAGGGAGAAGAAATGGGTTACTTTTTGGTTTTCTCTTATTTTGAACTTGGTTTGTCTTCTAGTGTTTTTGGAAATCTTGAAAATAATTTCAAAGGACTTTTATATATCACTGCACATTTCATTTGACATATTTTGCAGGGAATATTTGGAGTCACTAATTTGTCCTAGATTTTATATGAATCCCATTAATTTGAGTCACAGATCAAGAAGTAGAACTGCCTAGTAAAGTGGGTTTCAAACATTATCTTGGCGTGTTGTGGTGAGCCTGGGGCTGGAAGAATGAATGGGGAAAAAAAGTAGAGCAGGAGAATGCTACTACAGTGTTTACCTAATGACTGCTATTATAAACAATTGTTATTGATGTTCCTTGAACATTTTTTTTTGCCACTGTTTTCATCTCCAGTGGAAATTCTGAATGCCTCTTTCCTACAAAAAAGAAAGCGAGTGTTTCTGTGTAAATTTCAGCAAAACCAGCAAAAGCTTTTTCCACTAATAGAATGGGGAATATGTTCTCTTTCAACTCTTCTTTCATTTGATCAATTGCATCAGAGTGAAAGGAAAGGAAAAAAAAAAAAAAGGGACTGAAAGATGGTGGTAGCTTCACTAGGGAGGTGGGAAAGCTAGTCTCAGTTTGGGTGAGTTACAGTTGTTTGAAGACTTGCATAAATATGAATCATTGTGATTTATATTTCATCCAAAGACAGCAGTATGTTATTTGCATGGAGCTGAGGTACCTCTGGTTCATGCCCACACGTAAAGATTCAGCTGGGCTCACACCCCCACTGCAGTCGATATTTAATCATGCCCCCAGTGAGCAAAAAGTGAGCACTGAATAAAGCTGTGTCTTTCAGGGGGGCCAAATGGAAGAAAGTGGGTGCTGATTGATCCCTTTACCACGGTCTCATTTAGCACAGAAGCTGGCAAATGGTAGCATTTGATGTCATGTAATTTTTTTTTTCCTGTAGCTGTGAAAGATACATTTCATGGGGTTGGATGTGACTTCTTAATAAATGTGAAATCCTTGCTTTCTTTTATGCTGGCATAGACCTCAGTACCAGCAAGATGTAAACTGTAAACTGCAAGCAGGGTCTCATGTACATAGAATAGTGCCAGTACTTACTGCAATAACCCTAGCTACCTATAGAGCTTTTGTGGAGATGCTATGGCCCCCACTGATGGGTTCAGGAAGCAAAGAGAGTGTGTGGTATACACTGTGAATTCTTTTAATGTTCTGTTTGCTTTGCTGTAGGTAGTAAATTCAATGAGGGCAAATAATGCAATCCAATCGCATGTGGAGAAAAATGATGGGAACTTATTACAGATAAATGTAATAGCCCATTTCATTATTTGCTTTTTGTAATCAGCCCATCAAGTCAAACACTAAAATACATTAATTAAACATCAGTTTTCCACAGAACTCAGCTACTTGTTAACAGCCCTTGAAATACTCATACCATTTTCCAGGTTGCTTCCAGCCCAGTGCAGATCAGCGTTCGGTATCAGGTACCAGACTGTCACAGTTTAGGGTCAGGGCAGCCCCTTAGACCTGTAACAGCAGCTCTCTGTTAACCCCCCTCCCTCCCCAAAGGGAATAAGAGAGACACAGAATTATTTTGGTTGGAAGAAACTTTTAAGATCATGAAGTGCAACCGTTAACCCAGCACTGCCAAGCCCACCACCCAACCGTGTACCTAAGCACCACATCTGCACAGCTTTTAAATACCTCAAGGCCCCGGGCAGCCTGTTCCAGTGGCTTTACTACTCTTTTCTGTGAAGACATTTTTCCTAATACCCAACGTAAACTTCTCCTGGCCCAACTTCAGGCCATTTCCTCTCGTCCTATTGCTTATTACTTGGGAAAACAGACCGAATCCTACTTTGCTACACCCTCCTTTCAGGTAGTTGTAGAGAGCAAGAAGGTCTCCCCTGAGCCTCCTTCACTCAAATTGATGTACTCAGTGGACTGGCAGTGGGAAGCAGAACGTGCCCCATGGCTGTGGGCTGACTGCTGTGTTACTACACCTGGCCTGGAGCAATTAAGACAAATCATGCTGAGGAAACAGCGTCTGCTTTAACTTCATGGTAACTGTTTAGGCTTTGGGCATCTGTGGCCTTGTCCATCAAGCACTATGCATTTGTGGTCTTTTGAAGAGCTCCTTGGCCCTAAGCAAGGGAAACAAAACATTAGCCTGCCCAGCAGAGCGGGACTGTTTAGCTGAGAGTGGGACTGTTTAGCTGAGAGGCACATTGTTATTCAGAAAACATACTCTGGTTTGGATAGCTTTTGTCTAAATTGATGCCAATCAGGAACTGAAAGTACAGATAACAATATTCACATGTTTAATCCAGATAATATCCTGCAAAAGCAAATCTCAAGCCATATTAGTATTTATTCTTTTTTTGGTGTCTTTTAGTGTCTTTCATTAATGGTTTTGCAGAATCAGGATCTTTATCTGTCTGTCTGTCTATACAGTGTGTGGGCATATCATGCCCTGTATCATCATGAGATTTCAGACTCTTTTATAAGTGTGATGTGTATTACGTAGTTAAAGCTACTTTTGACACTTAATTTAGGAGCCTCCCTGGGGGAGCTAAATTCTTAAAGCAGTCAATGGAAAGAGAGAGCTGCCTCTAAAAAACATTTGACTTTGATGACTAAATTAACCTGAGGTATCTGATATTAAGTGTTAGAACCTCACTGTGTCCAAGTGATATCACACTTGTCTACAATCTCTGTAGAGCCCTCCCCTCCCTATTTTGTCACTTGGTTGTTTTCTTGCTTTTGTTTTGGCGTATGAAAATCTCTCATATTTATCTTTTGACAGATAATGCTTTATTTTGCCTTCAGCTTGTTTTCCTATAATCTGTTTCATACTGGGTTTGTTAATATTGCTGTAGTTAAGATATATACTGTCTCCTCGGGGCATTGACTGTATCTACTTTCCAAGTAATATTGTATATATAATCCCACTAAATTGCAATTATATCCACCAATCAAAATTCATGACTCTGTACTGTTAGTGCCTTGTAATTACACATTTCATTCTGCATATGAAACTTTTGGCAATGTAACTGGCAGCCTGTAATCAACTGGAGTGCAGGAATCTTGAAGTGCCAGGGCAGTGTGAAATACTCTGTGAAGCCGTAGGCACAGGTTGGCTTGTTTTGGTGACTGTGGCAGAATCGCAGGAAGGCAAAAGGTTCAGGAGGTGGACATGGAGCAGCTACATGGAATGCAGGGAAATTGGTTATTTTTGGAAATGGCACCCAGTCAAAGTTCAGAAGCGTGTATCACCGTGAACAGTCTTAGGGATTAAAAAAGCACGTTGTGTAATACCTAAGTAGTAATAATTTATCCAGATCAAGGCTGGGTGACCAGGCGTGGGCTTATGGGTGGATGTGAAGGAGGAGAAAGCTTAATCTCCATGTTCCACCAGGCCATCCTAGGGAGTGCCTCCATGGCCTTTCTCTGCTCTTCCCACTCTAGATCATCCTCTGCTCGGTAGGTGCATACATACCTTAATAATGACTGAAAGATTTAATAAAGATGTAACTGCCTTGTTCTACTTTCATCACACGGTGACTTTAAATTTCCCCCAAGTCAGGTGGAGTCACTTTTCAGGGAAGCATGCTTTTGTCAGAAGCAGGTATTTTGGCTCCAAAAGATTAATCCAGGTCGTTTCTTTTCGCCTTGTGCGTTTTGCAGGCGGTCGGACAACGTAGAGTTGAATGTTCTCAGCTGGCTGGTCTGGAACTCTCAATTCAAATTGTAGCACAGAAGGATAGCAGAGAGCTGGGCTGGGACTTTCTTCAACAGGACAGGCTGGCCCGCCTTCCTTCCTAAAGATTTCCCAATGTAAAATTAATCTGCAAGAATATTAGCATATGAATATTGCAGTTTATGAACCGATACTCTTCCTGAATAATTTTCCATAACTAATGCCGACGCATTGAACGGTTTTCGATACTCCTTTAAAAAAAATCCTACTTCTGAAATGTGATTTTATCAAATAGTTGGTATATTATTAGATCAATGAAGTCAGTTACACATTCCAAACATAATAGTATGTAAATGAAACTACAAGTTAATTTTACGTCTTCCCTAAGCAATGAAACCATGTCCTGATGGATATTGCATTTTAATTTTCTTTTGATTGATCATATTATATTTTCTGTCTTCTGTTACTTCCCATAAACAGTATAATTTCATCGTGCTGACAGCCTATATACTAAATACCACAGTGAAACAGGGGCAGCCATATACACAGACAAATCTCTTGGCGTTCAGTAAAGTTAAAACAGAAATGTTATTAAACCAGGCGAAAGGCACAATGAAAGTTATTAATGTTCTTTTCTTTGCCAGTATTATACATGCGCCACGGGGTTTTTTCCTTTCCTTAAAAAAAATGTGGTTTTATTGAAAGAGGAACGGAAAAACTACAACGTAAAAGTGCAATAGCAATGCAGACATTTGGTTTAGAGCAGTCTGAAACGATGAGCGAGCCCTTCTTTTTTTGGGGCAGCAGAGAAGAGAGTATTAAGTGCTCTCCTCTGTTTTCAATTAAACAGCAGCATTAAAGATAAAATGAAAGTTTAAGAATTCATAGTTTTCCTTCCTCAGCCAAACGTGCTCCCACATTTTCAAAGTAATATGCCCAGAGGAGGAATTAAAACCCAAATGCCTGTCTGGTTTTGTTTGCCTGCATTTCACAGCCCCGTAATGTTGTCCTTTGTAACGAGCTACATAACGAATCGAATTTGATAAACCACTTAGGGGGCCTTTACCTGGAGATCTTGTAGCCCACATTGCCTCACAGGAGCATCTGTCTGGATGGAGGACGCTCCATCCCCTTGGTGATGGACGGTTTCTGTTTGAGGAACCTCAACGGCTTGCCTGGTTTTGCTCATGCTTTATGATATATATCATAATATCATGTATATCATATATATTGCATTATCATTTTGATGCTGTCAGCCTCCTGAGGCCTGGAAGGATCCAAAGCTGGCAGGTGTCTGCCTCCAGAGGAGCATCTCTAGGCTGTGCCTGTGGTGCCCGTGGGAGCTAAAGAGACAAATGGCATCTGTGGGTGGGCTTTCTTGAGAGTGAGTGCTGGCCAGGATGGTTGCTCCCAGGAAAAGAGTCCTTCCCCTCTCTTTATGGCTCTTTCTGCTTGGGAGAAAGCTTCTGGGATTTAAAAAAGAAATTCAAAACCTAAAAAGTCTTTATGTCCAGTAAGTTGATCCAAGTTTTGTCTGTGCTCCACCCCTCAAAGCACTTCAAAACACTTGATTAACTTCAAGCCATCATTAAAAATTCTGCTTTTGCTAGATACTGTAAGTGGGGAAATCCGAAGGTAGCAGAGAGCTTTTCTCTTTTGGAAATAAGAGAAGGGATGAGTGTCCGGACTGCCTTTACCATGAGCACTTCCTCACATCTTTTCCCACTGAATCACTGCTACAGCAGCATAATATTTAATAATATATATTTTCAAGTTTCAAGGCTTCTCGTTTAAGTTCAACTCAGTTTTAAATCTCTGTGGAAAAGGAAGGCCTTTAAAATACTTAATAAATTCTAATCTTAATCATACTCATCATTATTAAAATTTGAAATAGGTTGAAATACTTAAGGTAAGCGAAATGAAAAAACTAATAAAGGGCATGCAACACACCAGAGAAATGGCAGAGTAATTGCTCAAGATTAAGAAATCTAAAATGGCCAAACATGAAAAAGTCTGCGTTTCCAAGAAGCATTTATTTAAAAGTTTTGTAATAGCTTAATAATATAACAGGAAATTTTAAATATGAATTGAATGTTAAGTGCAGCCGAGTGGCAAGAAATATTTCAACTCATTAAAACTTAAACTAGTCCTGTCTTTGGACTTGAAGCATGGTATAGACCTTTTCTTGAGAGAGTTGCTTCATCTGTTAGCAAGGAGGCCACACTACTATTGTTGTTACTATTAGAAATAGTTATTATCATTGTGGTAGTAGTATTTTTCATAAAAACTAGTGCCTAGGATTACCAAGGTACTGTGGCTGAAGACACAAGCTTGCTCAGTCTTGTACAGGCAGAACAAAAAGATTTTTCTCTTCCAAAGAATGTGTAATCTAAACATAAAAGGAAGGGCCTCTGAAAATATTTTGGCTTTAATTAAAAATTCTAAAGACACGATCAAAATGTTTGGCTTCTTTTTTTTTCTACTAGTGAGTAAAAGGTGCCTTGCTGTGGATATTGCCTATTGGAGCATACCTGAGGAGCACTTTTTGAGACTTGTGAAGACCTCTAAGTCAGGCAGAGCAATAGCATAGCCCAGGAAGTTGAGGGACATTGACTTCTTGCGTGGTGTGCTGCACTGGAGGTGTTGGAGTACACTTCACAATGCAGTCTGTGGGAGAAAATGGAATGAAATATTAAAAAAATGGAATTTATTTTTATTTTAGGGATTACTTACCTTGACCATGCGGGTTCAGCACTTTTCCCAGAGAGTCTACTTAAAGCTTTTACTGATGACCTCAGAAGCAACGTTTATGGTAAGTGCAAACCAGCCTTCCCATTAGTATTCTCAAGTTTCCAACTAAACAGATCCAAACTGTGCCTCGTGAGTTATGTGAAGAGTACTTCTGCAGGATTTTTAACACTGCTGTAGAGCAGTTGGAAGACCAGTGGCTTTACAAAGCAGTCGTAGTCCATTTGTGTTACCTCTGGCTTTGTTCTTTGGTGGTCAAGGACGTGTCTGTGTTGGTGAAGAAGGAAAATCAAAGGGAGCATGAGTCTTGCTGAGGGGTTAGGGCACCATGCTGGGCATAAACAAATAAAATGTAGCTCTGACCACTGTTTGTTCAGTCTTCTTTTTTTTTTATCCCCACACAAAATGCAAACCCAATTTCTTCTGCAAGGACCAGAATTCAGAACTGCACCCCTTTTCAGTGAGAGTCGTGGCAGGGAGCTTATGCTGTGACTCAGTATAAGCATTTATTTAGAAGAAAGCTTAATTCATCTCTTTCTAATATTGTGATCTAGCTGAGAGCCACACTGAATGTGCTTTTAGACAAAGGCAGCAGCACCCGTTGTGTAGGAAATGCTGTTACTGTGTGAGACAGTTTTGATTAGAGTGATTCATGCTCAACCAGAAGAAGACATACACTGTACAGTATCATCTACATATGCTGTGAGTAGTCCCACTGAAGTAATCAAGCCTTCTTATTGCTTGTCACAATCTGTGGGACATGTGTCCTTTTTACTTCGTTTGGTGTCTTTCTTTTGCTCCATGATACACAGAGCTAAGGGATTCCTGACTTGGGAACTAGACACCACCACTTTAAAAGAAAACTGTGTTCAGTCCAGCCCTGGCACCCCTGTCCTTGTCACCCTGGTGAGCCTCTTGAGAGCTGGGGGTAGTTCTCATTGTCAGTATGCCATTGTACCTGTCATTTCCCCCTCTTTCCAGAGTGTGGATTTAAGTTCCACTAGAAAATAAATGTTGTTCTTGACAGGGACAGGGTTTTTTGCTGTTATAATAAGATACCTTGCTTTGGTTACAGTCAAAATCTCCTATTCAAGTGAATGTCAGTGATATTAAAATGGATGTTCTGTCACTACAGCCATTGTAAAGTGAAATGTATGCACTTTGCTCTTAGTTATTTCAAACAACATTGAGCTCAACCTGTACAGTAAGTACCATATGTAGTGGAAAAAAAAAAATAAAATCAATTTGTGAATCAGTTGACTGCTTGTGAATAGAAATAGTAGTGCTGCCAATTTGGAGCAGATTTGCATAGTACCTGTAATGCTATGGGAGAACAAATTGTGTCTTTTTTAATACTGCTTTCATCTGAAGTGATAAGGAGAGCTCTAGTATGGTCAAATCTCTTTTTGTTTTCAGTTACATCTCCAGGACATGGGGGGCAGTAAGTTTTCTATAAAAAGAGTCCATTTAATAGACACAGATGTGAGTGAAAGGGGAGTTAGACTTGCAGCTTTTTTTATTTTCTTGGTGATAATCCACAGGCCCGAAAAGCTGTATTTTAGCTGCTGCATGTGTAAATGTAAGTAAGAGAGATTCTCACTTCTAAATTGAGACTATTTGAATTGGAAATTACAGAAATGCAACATCAGACATGAAAAGTCTTAGTTTTGGATTTGAGCTCTAAATTTATTATTCTTTTCAACACCTTTACTCATCAACTTTCATCAGGGTGATTTTGAAATTTTAAAAAGAGAGAGGCAAATTTTGCAGCCTACTGCTACAACTGTATTAATGTAGCATTTTTTTTCTTGTTCTCTTTCCAAACTGTTCAGACATATTCTTTAAGCATTTACTAATAGGAAAGTACGCTGTGCTTGTGTGGATATTGTTGTAATCTTTTTTTGTTCAAGAAGATAAATTCATACCCTTCTTATGTGCTCTTAATGGTTAATACATGACTGTGCTGAGCTGTGCTAAGGTGGCTATTAATTTTGCAATAAAATTTATATTTTGGTGAGCTATTTGAATTTCAGACACTAAAAAAACCCATGGGTTAGTTCTGGTGCCCATTCAGGAATGTCTGTTATCTCCAGCTGCTGTCTCTTCTAAATTGTTTCTTAGCTAGTGCACAAATATATTTATGAATGTGCTTTTTGGCTGTAGTTTTTCCTAGTACATTTGTGCATATACAGTTGCATTTTGCTTTTAAGGGAATGACCTAATTGTTAGAGAGATCCAGCTGAAGTTTCAAGGTCTGTTGCAATTGCTTTCTTCTGTTCTATGTCCCTTCTCTTGACTCACTGCTCCAAAGAGCTTCAGGGCATTGCTGTCAAGTTAAATATGTTAAATCTTTCTTATCATATTTTCAGTCTGGGATGGTGTAATACTTTCGTAAAAGAAAAAAAATAATATCAAAATTGTGATTAATGATTAACTTCTATATCTCTGTTGTCTTCTAGGCAACCCTCATAGCCAGAATATCAGCAGCAAGCTGACATACGAGACAATTGAGCATGTCCGGTACAGGTAGAATAATCTTTCTTTCTGATGTTGTATCATTCATTTCATGGTTTTCATTTTGATTGGGCCTGTGCTGATGTTGAGGCACTGTTATTTTCTGAGGGTCGTCTGTCACACCTAAAGGAAACTCCTCACATTTAACACACAAGGTACTTGGACAGTCAAGTGTTGGGCAAAGTCTGTGGTTTGTTTTTTTTTTTCCTGGGTGCCCCAGTTCTCAAAGTCCTGTAGTTAAATTATTGCTGTAATATAACTCCACAGTTCTAATTAAGATACAGAAGTTGGAATCTCACAAGCGATGATTAGAAAGATGGTATGGCAAGATAGTAAGGTGGAACTAAGTGCAAGAACATGGTTAAAATTCAGATGAAATTAAAATAGGGCATTATGTTTTTTTAAGAATTTATAAAAAGATTTTGAGAATGTGTACATTGTTTACTTCTGATGGAGTAATAAAATATCTTTTAAAGTAGTTTTAGTGCAATTTTTAAGAGCAAAAAGAAAAAGTAAAACTGAGTGTTGGGGCTTCTGCATATGGACAAGAAAGTGGACAGAATCTCTAATGAAGGTGTCTCCCTTGAAGCTCAGGTTGGAGTTAGCTGAAAGTACACTTTTTGCCGTCGGTTTACGCCATGAAGAAATACACAGCTTAGGTACTTGGTTATTGGTTTTAGGGTGTTACTTTAGGTAACTCTTTCTCTTTTATAAACCCTGTTTTTAGTGAAGAATATGTATGTTTTGAGTTTATTTGCCTGCTTTTAATGGCACCCTTTCTGCAAGGAAAGAAGTGTCATTTTATTATCTTTCTTAAGAGCAAAGATTTCTCCAAAACACATCACGGAATTAAGATCAATAGCAAAGGTACTATAGTACTGTGATGTTCATAGTTGTAGTGAAAATCTGCTTTACACCTTTCTGCTGCTTTTTCGATGACTGCACATTTATGGGGGCATAAAGCCCCAGGATTTCTAACTGGAAGATGCAGCTGGGTACAGCCTGTTCTCTCCCTCCACTCCAAATTTCTGGAGAAGGTATATACTTTTGCTTCTTCCACAACCTTCTCTTACGCTGTACAGGATAACAACCTGTCAATGTAGGACCTAATGAATTGAAAGTGACTGTCTATAAGGAATAGTTGTTTTCAAAAGCAGACATTTATAGGCAGGTACACCTCTACAGTACAATCCAATACAATATTGTACAGCCATACAATACCTACAGCCCTGCAGAGTCTCCTAAGCATACCTGTGTGCTCACATGCAGCGTTAGCATTCTTGTTTCCATTCATTCTCAGTGATACTTGAGGACACTGGAGAAAGAGTAGCTGTTTCTAGAATAACTACTGATCGTACTTTGTGCTCTTCATTGTTAGGGAGTGAGGAACTAGACTTTCACTGTGTAACTTATATGGATTTCTTTAGAAGAGCTGACAGCTCCAGCTTGTTTTATTTTGGATCCTGCTTTAAAAAAGCATGAGATACTTATAAAAGCAGGATGGGAGAGGACAAGAATCATACCAGTGTTTGTATTTATTTATTTATTTTAGTTTTTTTTTTCCTCCTTTTTTTGATTAAAAAAAAAAATAATCTGCATCCAGTTGAACATTTTCAGTATTGTACCTAATATAATTTGTCTCCTATCCCTATAGAAATTCAGCCATTATTCCCCAATAAAAATTTAAAAAGCATAGTCAACAGAAAGGTGTAGTCATAAAACCTCAGGAAATAAAATGCCCCCAAAACACTGTTAGTAAGTCAGCTATCTAAAAAGACAATAAAAGTATATTAAAAATCCATACTTCCATGCCATTGCAGCTCATCAAAATAAGCAGTATGACAGGACAGGGAGACAGGCAGCTCTGTCCTGCATCACAGAGCATACACTGGATTTCCTCAGTGAAAGAGTAATTCAGTGGGTAGTTTCAGAAATCTTGAAGTGAATTGCTTATAATTCTGCTGTTGGCACATGGCTGCAGCCAGAAGTATGGCTCTTTTTCAGTGTTTGACTTCAAGACAGTATGATTTTTTTAAAAACAAGATCTAATTTGATTTTCTGGTGAGATAATAGGAGAAGCTAATGAAAAATAAACACAGAGCTTAATTTCTGATTTATATTTGTCGATATTGGTGACAGCAGCATCAGAGGAGACTTTCCTAATCTGGCAGGGTACACTGTTCCACAGTACAAAGCTTCATGATTTGGTTTTGCCTTCATATTTGGTTGACAGACAGAAACGACTCTTAGGACATGAATTTGTGATAGAATAACATAAATCATTAAATATTTGAGTTAAGGGATGTTTTCTGTGATTTACAAAATTAGTGGTCAAAATGGCTTAACCTCTTGATCAACTCAAGTACAATAAGAGGAAAAATAACTATTTTATTCTTAAAAACATTGCTGCTTTTTACTTGAAATGAACTCCTGAGGGATTTTTAACATAGTGTGTATCTCTACATTAACCACGAGTGATGCTGAAAAGAGGAACCAAGGGCTGTGATAGACCTTACCAAAATGTATTAAATGTATGCATCCAAAGACTATAGATCCTTTTTATGACTTTGCTTATGGATGTATGGAAATGCCATTGCTTCACTCCCATGAAGCTAAAGAACATGACTTTTAATATCTCCTTACAAAGCCTCAGCTAATGCAACTCAGAAATTCATTACACTGACTATTAAATAACCCTTTTCCCATATGCAAGCATTTTAAAATACCAGCTTTCTAAATATTTTAAAACATTTTTCTGGTAGTTCTTACACTTGCAATATCAAAGAGCGTGGCAGTGTCTTCTTACCAGAGCCAGACTGAAGTTTTAGTGTTGTTTTATGTTTGTGTTGTGTTTAAGATATATAACAGGATACTTTTTCATATAAACACAGTGTCTTTGAAATTAGTACTGTTTAGATGTTCATCCTTGAAGTTTCAGCTACGATGAAATGTTAAACCTAAGCATACTTTGGGACATCAAAATATATATTTTAAAAAAAGCAAGAAATTTCAGCTAAGATTTCATCACCAGGCATCTCCTAGACTGTGGCAATATGTGTATTACAGAATTTTCTCACTGAAGCTAAAAGGATTAGGCATTGAGCTAAATGGGATCAGGTTTAAATATAGAACCAAAATGTGTATTTCTGTAAAGCCCTCTCAAAATATGCCATCTAAGTGAACTGTAAGAGGAGAATAATCTTTGGCCTGTGCACGTGAACAAAAAAAGGTGTGGTGGGCATACATAAAATGAATGTAAGTGGCTTAGTATTTAAAAAAAAATAGTTTGTTTCTGTGTTAAACCACAGAGGTGGTACCGTATTTTGGTAAGGAAGCAGCCTTGTCAATGCTATTTACAATTTCATTTGCCTTGTACTTGTAGAGAACATTTCCTGATAGCGAGGTAACTTTACATCCCTTCTCCGAGCATCGTACCTTGCTTATGGAATAAGTTTCCATTCCAAGTCTTTTTTTTGTTTGTTTGTTTTTAAATTGTCACATTCTGAAATGGTGCTGTGTGCAAGAGAAGAATTATATCCTTATCCCCAGGTTTAAGCAGTTCTGTGTCTGAAAATGGTAGTTAGAACTGATACATACATGAAAATTGGTTGACCTTTCCTACACAGTACGAAATAGTAGATACAGTATCTGCTTAGTATTGATTTGTCCTTTGGAAAGGTCATTGAAAGGAGACCATACAGATGAGTGACATCTGAGCACTGCGTCCTGCCCTCCTTAATGGTACCTTTCAAGTTGAAAACCTTGTTTCAAAACTGGGGTGGTTCAGCCATTTTGCATCCTTGTTTTACAACAGCAGTTGCAAATGCTGCTCTTCTCGATCCTGCTGCTCAGCAGGGCAAGTCTGAAATACTGCAGCCAGAGAAGGCTAGCAAAAGGTGACAGTGCTCACTGGGGTGACTCTGAACATGGCAAATGGGAGAAGCATTAGAAGATAGCTATGAATAATGGATAGGTTTTTTTCCAAAGAGCTTGAAAATAATTTCTGCCATCCCCTGTGTGCACCTATTGTGCTTGACAACTTTGCTGGGACTTCAGAGCACTTCTGTTTCTCAGCCTAAGTTACGTGGCATTGAAGAGGTGTTCCATTTGCTTCAAGTCAAGTTAAGAAATTTTGAACACCGTCTTGAGTTACGTATGCTTGTCCAAATTTCAGCTGATATTTTTTCTCATGTCTAATTTTTTTGGAGACTGTAGACACTTTCTGGTTTGCTCCATCGCCTGAAATTTTATCAGTGATCCTCTACTGAGAAGTGCAGCACTGATGGAGAGTTTAATTTACACTGTTTATATCGTATGTTATATTTAACATCATAACCCTAGGAAAGACTAATTCATTTATGTTTTTGGAAGCACAGAGATAACTTTTTACTGCACCTTTTTAAGTAGTCTCTAATAATCTTTCTGCAAAGTTAGAAAACGCAGTATTCATTTTGAATCTTACTCATTTCACTTGTAAAGCAATCTGAATACATCCTCTGTTTTTACAGTGAAGCTGTTGAAGAGGCACTACAGCATTCCCAAGTGCTTCTTTGATGGCATCTGTGTCTCAATGAATCTGAAATCCCTCGTTTCTCTTCTGCCGAAAGGCAGAGCCTTTTGCACTTTTATTTGCTACCCGGGCCTCACCTTGCTGCAGTTTTAACCAGCAGATTTGAGTCCTTAAACAATCGTAATTTGCACGATGAGTCTTTTTGCCCCATCCAAAAGCATGTCAATTCTGCCTCTACTTACTGCTTTATTTCCTCAGCTCTTTGGCACTGCTTTGGTTGCACAGGCTTCATGATCCTGTCTTGACTGTTAGCATTTTAAACCCTGGCATTCACTGAAATGCTTTTCTTACAAAGCCCACCAAAGTGAATAGGTATTACTGTTGCTTGTATATTTTTATCATTATGATCAGGGACTAGATAGTTCACGCCACGTTATTTACATCTTGAATATATATATTTCTAAACTGCTGGTGAACTCCTAACCTCCTGAACATGGCAATGCATTAAGGAATTTAATTATTTAATTTTTTTTCCCAGAAGCAGATATATCAGCAAGTAGTGATCACTCAGAGGGCAGGTGACTGCAGTATTTGAGTGATTTCATTCCACTGTTTTTTTTTTCCTCACTTATGATGTAGCCTGAGAATTACCTTCTGCTCTTGTTATATCAACTGGAACTGTGGCTGCCTTCTCATCTCCGATAATGTCGTTGGCTTTTATGTGTTGTTCCAGACTATCTGTAGCTCATCCAGTCTTCTTACAGATGGAACAAACACATTTGCTTTGCCAAACAATGGCACCTACCTTCGGCTCTCTCTCTCTGACAAGCAGGTTATTTACAGCACCCGTGCTAGATGCTGTAGTCCTAATGCTGCTGTTTGTTTGTGGGTTTTTTCTGTTCTCTTGCCCTCTGCAACCTGTTGTCTCCCTGAAATTCTCAGTTAATATCCCACATCTATTCATGGTTGTTGCCCTTTTTCTCCTCTCAGCACCAAGAACGCACTTGGCTCCAGGCAGATGCCAGCTAGCTGTGTTCATTAACTATATAATGGGTTGTAACCGAGGCTGTTGCTGCCCTGCTGAAAATGTTCATCTTTCTGTGGCAAAAATCAGAGCAGCTGCACAACTTCCTGCCTGCCTGGGTGCCGTGTTAAACACCAGTGGGAGTGGAGCCTGTGGGAGCATTGCAGCAACAGTGTGGAGCAAGAGAAACTGGTGTCTGGCAGAGGGTAATGAGGTGGTGCAAACTGCTCACCTTAGCCTGAGCAGGGATGAAATGAGAGTGTGTGATGGCCCAGTAAGGGTTTTAGGGTGCCAGGTTTCAGGAGAGGCAGTTGACGAACACATCCACAAGAGTATGCAAATGCACGTGACCTTCAGGGTTTTTGTGTCTCTTCTGCTGCTATTACAGGGTACTTTTCACCTATTATTGATCTTTTCCTACTGGGAGGGCTAGGAAACTCCATCTTCCCCTGGCTCATGGAAAGCCAGTGTCCTTTTGTTTCTGCGCCAAAATTTTCTGTTGCCTATAGGCTTTTGTGGTCTTTTCTACCATTAACCTCTTCTGATGCATTTCTGTAGAGGAGACCTGTCCCATTCTCCTGTTTTCATAGGCTGAACAAGATAAGCCCTTCTAGATTCTACTTCCAAGGTGTACCCTTCATCCCCCACCCCAGTCTCTTTGACTGTGGCTCTGGGTTTGTTCTGAATTTCATTCATCTTTACAAAATGTGTAGCCAATGGGGTCATTGAAATAAGTCCTGCAGTATGGCAAGCAAGGGTATAACTGAGACAATAAAAGTTTCTTTAAATGGTGATGTGACCTGATCAAATGTTCTGGGTGCCAAGAGAAGAAAAAAAAGTCTTGGAAAAAAAAGTTAAGGCAATGGCATGGGCATTTCAAATGAATAGAGGAAACCTGCAGGCACAATGGATTTCCAGGATGAAAGGTAGCACATCTTTGTGGGAATTCTTCTAGGATGTAAGAAATCTGTTGGAAAATTATTTTTCTGGTTTGTTTTTGTTCTGAAATGTTATGCTAGGCTGAAGGTGATAATGTGGTGCATAAGCTGGTTGATACGGATACGAATGGAGCAAGAGGAAAAGAAGACTGTGAGATTTTGTACAGAATTGGGTAGAAAACCACATTGACTTGAAGAAGACAAAGTTACCTAATCAGATTGTTGATCACTTTGAGTGTCTAGTTCTTTGAAGTTAAATGCATTAGTTTTCATTAGTAGTTTGAAAACATGTAACAAATAAGTGCCTAAAACTCAGATAGACCTTTGTAGTATGTGATGGCAATATTGATGAGTTCCTTCTAACTTTCTTTATTCTTTCATTTTTGTTTATTTCATTGATTCAATTTTTTCACCTCTTCTAAACTTTATTTCTAATAGGAAGATTGTAAGTGGAGATGGTGCCCTTGAAACTCAAGGGTGCCTTTAAGAAGCAGCATGAGTCATGGGAAGTTAGAGAAATATGAACGAGAAGTGAAGCAGAGGTGCAAGGCAGAATCCTAATTACTTTTACCTGGCTGAGAAAAAATTCACTGACCCCTGATTCCAACATCCTGGTGCAAAAATCCTGTGTGTTGTCTCACTCAGCCACCTTTTAGGAGGCTAGCTTTCTGGTGAGCCTGCTGCAAAACCTCCAGTTCACTCACTGTCCAAGTTCTTTGCAACAGGAGAATGAGATCTGCCTGCCAGTAAGAGCTTGTCTGAAGATGCTTACAGTCTTGCTGTAAATTTATCAAAGTTGAAGGTCATTTTATTTCACATAGGTCTGTCTTCCTGTGGAAAACAAAAACTAGAATC
This sequence comes from Actenoides lindsayi, assembly GCA_025331215.1. Taxonomy (NCBI): domain Eukaryota; kingdom Metazoa; phylum Chordata; class Aves; order Coraciiformes; family Alcedinidae; genus Actenoides; species Actenoides lindsayi. The sequence continues at coordinate 46,879 of WTSP01007005.1, read as the reverse complement.
CAAAGCGTTCTCTTAGACAAGAACTGCTCTGCTAGCCCTGGAAACCCTACAGTCCCACACTGATATTCTCCAAGCCCTGAAGAACCCTTGTACAAGGTTACTGGAAGGTACCTGCCTGTCCTTCCAGGGGCTGAACAGTGGGCCACATACAGAGAACATTAATTATGCCAAAGTGCTTAATGTGAACTCCATTAGTATCATATACACAGTATAACATGGTTTGTTTTAGTAACATACTTGGGAAATGTTTCCTCCCCTTGATAAAAACAAAGTGATTTGTCTCTTCAGTCATGGAATGACACATTTGCCATAACTTACTGTAACCTTACAGCCTGCCTTCTTAGCTCTTTGGGTATTACTGTGCTTCAGACTGGAATAAGAAACTGCACAGACCTCTGAAGTGTGGCTGAGACAGCATGTGAAGGCACTGACTGAGTCTGGATTAACACAAACCTCTTTACTCCTCTTGGTCATATTCCTTCTATGTAAATAGTGTGCTCCAAGCAGATCATTTCTGCTTTATATTGTGCCTGACTACACCATATACTGTGCCTGTGTTTATTGGTGATGAGTTAAGTGTGTTGCGGTAGCATATTGGAAGGAGTTTGTCAAGCTGTCAGCAACAGGTTAGCTTAGCCAAGGAAGAAGTCTAACCAGCCATGGTAACAGGCCAGATAACCAAATTTGCTTGAGCCAAAATAGGCAGGAGCTCTGCCTCTCCTCCCTCCTACTTGGCTGGCATAGCTGATCAGAGGAAAGAGGGAGGTCTCCAAATTTACAGTAGTATTTTCCAGCTCTCTTGAGTGGCTGTCTCAGTAAATGGGATGCTCTTGCTTCTCTTCAAGTCTCCCACTTCCTCCTTTGGGTGGGAGAAAGTTTTATCAGGTGCCAGCCTTACAGGGCACAGTCTGGGCCATACGCATTGTCTGAAGCCAATGTAGAAGGGTAAATTGCTGTCAGTGAGAAGTCGTTGCTGCGTGGGCTGTAGTCAAGCACTGAGTATAATATGCTGTTTCACTTGTGAGAGGAAGCTAAAATAACCTGATGTGCTTCCTAAGCACAGGTAAAAGCAAGAAAGTTCCGTAGTTTTTCAACACCTTGAGCCACAGCTTTGAAAATTTAAAATCAAGGCTACATAATGTAGCTCGCAGTAGCAGGTCGAATACAAAAGACTTGCATCTAAAAAAGCATAGCATATTCACAAGGCATTCCAAGTTTATCTGACCATGTTTGCCTATTTAAACATCCAAAGGGGACGGGATCGCTACAGTAAATAGTACTGGCATTTAACGTGCGTAATGAACTTCAGAATTAGTTTGATGAAGTGTGCTTTTAGCAGAAATTGGAGTTAAGCTGCACTGCCAAAATGCGGTATTATAGGTGCTATTCTTAACAATGAAGTGCAAATGAAATTCTGCCTGCTTTTAATTAAATAAGCACACACTCGACTGATTTTGGGAAATTTATTTCTCTTAATCTGAAGTCTCAGGCCCTGAACAGCTATTGTAATTTGAAAGATAATGCTGATATGTTTCAAGGCTGTTTGTACTTAACAAGATACTTGTGCTGTTTTCTTTGGTAAATTTGGGGCCCTTTTGATTTCTTTGGGTGTTCTTTCCTCTTGTGTGAAAAAGAGCAAAGACAACCTTCTTCCTGATGTGCTTACGAAGCTGTAAGCACGAGCAGCAGTGAACAGGCTAAACCATCTGGAGTGTGGCATTTCTGCTCAGGGGTTGTTGGTTGTTGTTGTTGTCCTCTGTGGACAGTGCAGTGAAATAGATTGTTGTACATGAGGAGGGCTCACCTGACAATTGAGAGCCATCACAGGCCTTTCAAAGTGGGAAGGGATTGACCACTAATTCTTGCTGGGAAGGTGACCTGTGGTTTTTCAAGTGCATAGCCTTGATAAGGTGCTGGAAAGGCAGATGGTTGAAGATGTTCCTATGGACAGGTCATAAAGCCCAGAGAGAGAGAGACTTCCCTGACAGAGAGTCTCCTACTAGAAATAATAAATGTACACATAGCAGTGCTAATTGCTTCATTCTCAGTGTCGCACAGCTGATTGAATAGGGGGAAAAAAAAAAGGAAAAATAACTGTCAACATTCATGTGATACTGTGCTTTGAGTTATGTGCCTTTTGAGAGAAATTAATATGTGCTACATCCTTTTCCGCTATCTCTAATTTCATTAGCATATAATTCAAGTTACTACAAGCTAAAACAAAGATAGATAGAAAGTCATTTAAGAATGAGAAATAGAATTTTATTTGACAAGGCTACATGATACCAAGTAAGGTCTATTTAATTAACTAGTATGTAAAAAACACTGTGGTTTCTTGAGTTCGGTATAGTCAAATTTAAATGGGGGGTTTTTTTGTGTACAAAGACCTGCATTCAAACCACTTCAGAACCATACAAAAGAGGTGGCAATCTTTTTGAAAATGTTTCCATACAGCTTTTGGAGTCACCACAGTTTTATTTTCACAGACTAAAGTTGTTTTTTTTTTGACCTCCATGATAAGTAATTTAAAACCAGTGGCATATAACATTTTCTATGTCACTTGCTTGACTTTCATATTCAAGTCTCACTGAAGTTTGCTTGCAATGAGTTTGAGTCCTCAAATCACTTAAACCATTACTGTAGCAGAAGTGCTCTGCCTTAAGGGTATACTTGTGTTTCTACATTAGCAGGATTGTGTTTTGTACCCGCACAGTGAAATTCTCCATCTCAAACTCAAACAAGAGAAATGAAATCCTCATTTTTTGCTCCTTCTTTCTACATGGGAGAATTTTGCTGGCCTGGTTGTATTGGTTTTTTTGTCATATACCTGCCCAGTGTAGTAGCTGTGGAAGCAGAATTAGGTAAATATGGAATTAAGCATTTGGGGGAACTACATTCAACGTAACTTTTCAGGAAATCAGAGTTATAGTGTGCAATTAACAGCTTAATGGACCTTTACCTCTTCTAGCAGCTCATTTTAAATGAGACAGATTGCTTGGCCATGTTTAATAAAAAGTTTGATTACATGCAGTGCGTAAAATGAAGGCTTGAAAATTAAGCATGTTCAGAAGTCATTTCTCCCAAGCACAAACGGGTTCCTAGAAAAGGAGAACGTGTGTGAACTTGGTAACTTCGAGTATAATTCCTGAGGTGCAAAGCATATTGTAAGTCATTTAAGATTTGTGAATGGCAGCTCTGTGGGAAGGTTCAATCACAGCAAAATACAAACGTTGCTAAACTTGTTTTTACAACCACGGTGAAAGAAATGGCGCTGGTGATTTATTCAGTGTAGCATACAGAGCAGCACCACTTTCTACAAGGAAAAAAATACTCTTTGGTGAACAGAGGCCAGCAGACTTACGTTTCATTCCTTCTGATGTGGCAAAGCATTTGAAGACATCTTTTAAGGGAGCAGTGAGATGAGTTGTGGCATCAATCGTGCCCTTGCGGCTTTGGTCGTGCGTTGCTGCTCTCTCCCGTGGCCTCCTTCCATGCCTCTTCTGGAGATTCACCCGTGGTGCTGGAGCTGCTGACAGTCATCTTATGTCTAGATGCTGGATGGTGCTGACACAGCGGAGATAAGCACGTACGTTCAGAGGCTGCTGTGGCAAAGCTGGGTAGTTTTTGTCAGGCAGCAGGGCAGGCAAACAGAGAAGATCAAAACCACTGCTGCCAGCCTGACAGCAGCTCATAATAATGGCTGTAGCATGTGGCATGCTGAAGATCCCTACTAGGCTGGTGTCCTCTCTTTGAAAGTGGACATGGAAGATGGCAAGTACTCTCCTGGAACGTGCCCTTCTGTCAGTGCTCTGAGTGGATGCTCAAATTGCTTGAGACTAATGCTGACTTCTGGATCTGGGGCTGGAATGTCCAGGTTCTTGGGTATCACTTGGTATAGAACAGCTTTCAGAAGGTTTTATATCTGGACATACTGTTCCTCTCAGCCCATCTTGTACGTTATTCCCACTGTTAGTAGTGTAAGGGGAGCTGTGGTAGATGGTTTGCAACTCTGTGTAACTGTTATGCTTGCGGCTCTAGCCACAAGTGTGTCGCCCAGGAGAAGCTAATGGTACAATGTAAAGGAGAAAATGAGAATCTTAAATTCTTCCCAGCAAACTGTGGGAGGATTATTACTGTGTTATGCAACAGTCTAAGGGTCTGTTAGACCTGTTAGAAAACGGATACACGGTCTGCTGGTGCCGCGGTAGTCACGTTGCTACTGAACTTGCTAAACCCACAGTGCTTATAGTTTGATAAGCACAATCTGTTATATGCTAATGATATTATATTTGCTTATTCATGTAGGTAATTTTAAATGGAGCCTCTCACCATTGTACTAGGTGCTTTGCAGAAAAATTAAACCCATAAATTACATAAGCTACCTGCAGTGAGTACGGTAAACTAGGGCTGCTGATAAAAATGACCACCAAGGCTCATAGCTGAGTTATCTGAAATAAAACTAAAGATGGAGAAAGGGATGCAAGTCAGAAGAGGAGAACTACTAGTCAGATGGAAAACTAAGTAGTGGATCTGTGTACTCTATTCTGGGTACCAGCAGCAGTTTGTACCAGGCCAAAATGCGTAATGAACTGGAAATTGGGTTCTAGTAAATTTAGTAATATACTCTATACATTTCTTGAATAGATGTTTCTTCCCTTTTCTTTAGCAACTCTGCTCGAGGTATTTTCTCACAGGTTTATCTGCTGATTTAATAACAATGCAAAGGTATTACTGTGTTTTCCTTCTCCTGCTGCGGGCAGGTGATATGGTTGCAGGAAATGGCCTTGCAAGACAGAGGAGCAGCATTGCATACAGAACCAAAGGGTTTTTTTTTTTCTCTTTTATACCTGTGTAGTGCATGTGATGTGGATAGAAGGCTGGTAATGTGAAGGGAAAAAAAAAATTGAACAAATTCAAATCTGCAGATGGTAAGCTACTGCAAAAGAAAACTCTTTGGTCTTTACATATGCAATTTGTCTTATTTCTGTGGAGCAGATTGAGATGAGAGGCCTTAAAATTTTTATAAGGGCATGTGGTGATAGGACAAGGGGCAATGGTTTTAAACTAGAGTAGGGTAGATTTAGATTAGACATTAGGAAGAAGTTCTGTACTATGAGGGTGGTGAGACACTGGAATGGGTTGCCCAGAGAGGTTGTGGACTCCTCATGCCTGGAAGTTTTTAAGGCCAGGCTGGATGGGGCTCTGAGCACCCTGCTCTAGTGGGAGGTGTCCCTGCCCCTGGCAGGGGGGTTGGAACGAGATGGTCTTTAAGGTCCCTTCCAACCCAAGCTGTTCTATGATTCTATGAAAATAATCTTGAAACCCCAGAGGGCTCTTATAATGTTATGTGGCTGACATGTTTTTCTTTTTATTTGGTTTATTTTTCTCCACTCCTGTAACCTACCCTTTAAACACAAGTTTTAGAAGAAATTCTGGTTGAGAAGTTTCTCAGCCTTTTTCACAGCTTTTTCTTGCTGAGCTCCAGATTTTAGGACTTCCTGAGCTCCAGATTTTAGGACTTCTGACATTCTTTTCTCTCTAGCTTCATTACACGGGATAAGGCTGATCTCAAGTTACTGTTGTCCAGGGGAGAGTTATACTTTAAGGAGAAAAGGCATGCTACCATTCATCACTACTTTCTGTGAACTTCATTTTTTTCCTGCTTGTTTTCTACCTGAAGTGTTATTTTCTCACTTCACAGGCTGCATTAGTTTTACCTGAATGTTCTAACTCCTTGGCTCATCTTCAGTGATTTCACTGTCAGATGCATTACTTCAAGATGTGTTTCCCAGTTAAAAACAACTACATGAGCTCACTTTTGTCCTGATACTGTCTATGTAAAATGAATCTTCAGATCATCCCTGCTGCTTCTGAGGAGCTGCTAGAAAAGCAATAGCTCCCAGCTTCTGGCCTGCCTTGAAAAGATTTGGAAAGGATGCTGGGCATCAGAACTGTGTAATGGCAGCAGACTTAAAAATACTCTTCATTGAACAAACTGCTGACAAAGTAAGAACAAAACCAAACCCAAACTCCAGAAGAGAATTTAATATTCCTGCGTTTCTGCCACTGTGGGACTCCAGTCCTGCTCCTGGGCCTCGATCTTCTGTCTGTGCAAAGACTTTGTGCTCTCTTGTCTACAAGAGGAACGCTGCTTGCACTGACTGTGAAATTAAAACTGTGAGATTGTGGGTGTTAAAGCCCACAGCTGTGACTTCTCCTCCCAAGAGCAAACCTGACATGGCAGCTGTAAATAATGAGAGACTTATGGTATCTCCTGCTACATTCTTTGAACCTTCTGGATTGACAGGACTAGCGAAGAGCACACGAGGCTTGTTAGGGGGTTCCAGTGGGCATTTTGCTGATTGCCTGGTGCTTGTGTGTGACTTGGCTCCTGACAGATGGCACGCTTCGTAGCACGCCCATTTCTTTCCCTAATGGAGGTACTTATTCAACTGCATCTGAGAAACCCAGGACCCGTTTTTTCCCTGTACCAGAGGTATCTGAGAATTCTTCCCATCAGTCACACTGATTGGAAATCTGACAGCATCCTCAGGAGGAGCTGGAGGTTGAGATGCTATCAGAAGTTGTGTCATGGCATAAAGTTACTCGTCATCCTCCCCAAGAGGCTAAAATTGTCACTGGGGTGTGATCCTTTCTGATTCTCTGAGTGTTTTTACTGTGACAATTTGTTTGTTAACAACAGGATAGAGAAGTTGCAGCTATAACTGAGAGTTGAGACTGGATTATCAGAGGAAAAGGAATGCATGAAGTAGAAAAATATCAAGTAGATCCTGTGTGTGCATGTCTAGCAGAGGTCACAAAACTAGCTTCCTAAGCAATCCTTTCTGTCTGATTTGGGCCAAGGGTTTCAAACTTCACTTTTTCCTGAGAATGCCACTAACCATTGCTCAAGAGACTTGGCCCCCAGAGTACCTCTTCTAACCAACTAATATTTGTTATGTGGGAAGCAAGTACAAAGTGGAGGAAGAGGGCAGACACACATTTCCTCTATCCCTCACCAAACTGTGTGATACTGGGATTTACATGAGCTTGCTGGTCTCAGTCTTGCAGGCAAGGGAGTTAAATTTCAGTTTCTCACATAATAAACACTGTGGTTCATTTTGTAATGGGGCTTTAGCTAGTCTGGAATTCCCTTTTACCTCTTGTAACACGCTTGGGCTTGTCCTGTGTCAAACATGGAAAACAAAATCACAAGCACTTGTGGGTTCAAGAAACCCTGTTCTCCCCACAACATTTCCTGTTAAGCATTTGATTTTGTAGAAAACCTGGAACAAGTACCTGGGGAGTTTTCTTACTCTGATAACGGCACAGACTTACGGTAACTGCAAAGACTACTTGAAACAGTTCCCCCTTTACAGCTGTTGCAATAGCAGAGTTAGTCTGTTTCTGCCTAAGTCACTGGAATTAGTTTACTGCCAAGCACAGGAACATGTGCACTGTCATTCTGGTAAAATATTTTAGCCCCTAAATGTACATAATATATAAAGGTGTTTTTAATAGTGGATACATAAATTGATGTGATGTCTGGTTTTTTTTATCCAGTGAGAATCAATCCAACTGGTCTTCCTTTTGTCAGTGATTTTGAATTTAATTATCTTTAAGTATCTCAGCTTGACTGCACAATATAAATGCTGTGCAGCTTTGAGCGCAGATTATCGGATGGCAGCGATTGGATTGCTGGTGGTATTTGAGAATAGCTGCAAGTCTGTGTATGTAAGTGATGAAGAATCCACATTCTGGCTGAGGAAAGTTCCATTCAGTTTTTATAGTCTACTCTACATGCAGAAAACGAGAGCGACTGTTTTGCTGTAAATGGTCTCTAATTTCTTTTAATAACTCCCGGGTTCAGTTGTCTGACAGTATTCCTTTATGTACCCACTGTAGTTTGGACATGCTGCAAGAGGCACAGTGGGCTATTTCATGGAACTTTTACACTGAAATCTGTGCAGATGATACACCATGGATTGTGTCCCACACTGCGTGGGGACGTGTTGCTGTTACCAAATATATACTAATATATTTTTCCTTTGGTCCTCTTATCTTTCATAAGCTCCATGAAGCAAGAAGGGGTTTCTTTTTGCAGAAGAGCTGAAGCATAAGAGGTGTTACCAATTGTAATAATTAATATTCCTATTTAAATTAAAATGGCTTGTTGTTACCATAACCAAGAAAGAAAGCCAATGCCACGTGACAAATGAATGTGCAAAGATAGGCGTTATCTGAAAATACTCTCATTTCCTTGTTCCTCCACAATATTTGAGTTTATTTGAGCAAGGAAGAAGACAGGGAATATTCAGCCTTGCGGAGCAGTGCTGGAGTGTCTGGTTAATAATACCTGGAAACCTGCTACCATTTGAAGCATGCCAAAGTCAGTTATTTTTAGAAGGGTTTCTGGGAACCACAGAGAGTTGTGGAGATAGGAGTTGGAGATTCCCCAGTTCTCAAAAGAGGATTTTGCAGCGTAACAAGAAGGCAGTTCCATCAAAAGAAAAGGATATGCTCCTTTCTTCTGCTTACGGAATTCAAAGAGAGGGGATTGGAGGAATCCTGTAGATTTTCCAAAAGCCCTTATCAATTCATTACCGAATCTGATGCAGTTTTGACATTGTTGGGGTTCATGTATCAGTGACAGAAACTATTTTAAAATCACTGTTGCCAAAATCTCTGCCTTGCTTAAATAGACATATGGCAGATGGGCAGTCCTTGATTCAAATAGCATTGCCTTAACTTTTAAGGTAGACAGTGACAGAAGAGCTGAGATCCTGTTTCAGGCAGCTGTGGTACAAGAAAGTAGAAAGGCTTGCTCAAGACCAAGAAATGAATGTCCGCAGATCTACAAGTGTCAGTTAGCAGCTGAATCTCCAGACACTGTTTTGTGTTGTAATTCCCTAATGGAACCCACAGTTGATATACAATAATACCTGCAATGCTTCCTCTCTCCACCTTTTTGAATCCTTGGTATCCAAGGAGAAGCCTTCCAGTGAACAAGGGAGAGACAGGGTCTTTCTTATCCCCTCTTCTTTGTAGTTTCTGGTCATGTACATTCTTCCCATTCCAGTCCTGTAGGCAGTACATCCTCAGAGATGATGATTATATCTGTTCACACCATCACTTGGGTGGCAACAGCAGTGGAAATCTGGTGGTTTTGGCAATACCTTCCTAAAGACATCTGGGTTGTGTCTTTCCCTGCTATTTAGATATCCCTAGTGTGTGTGTGTGTGTGTGTGTATATATATATATATATGTGTATGTTTGTGTGTGAGTATGTGTCTGTATATAGATAAGTAGATATGCATAGAAATTGCCAAGGAACTCACACAGAGTTGTTACATATTTGATGCTTCTAATCAAGTGTAGTTTCAGGTGGTTGTATTACCAAATAGTTGTGCTAAGTAACTGGAATGCTTAAATCACACTGTATTTATGTCACTTAAAAGTATAAAATGCTACAATGAAGACTCATATCTTCAGACCATGTCCTCCTGAGGGAGAAAGAATCACTAGGCAAGTAGTGATTCTAAAAAAAGCCTGGATTCCCAGTTCTTCTGAGGTTTGGGGTAGACAAACATCCTCGCCCAGATTTTACTTCTCCCCCTAAATCTTGAAAAAAATGAAATCTGTAAAGAAACACTGCTTAGGAAATTTGAAATGACTTTATTCTGACCATTTTTTGTTGCCTCAACAGTGAACCAAACCATTGTACTTTTTCATTCATGAAAGTCGAAGCCTTCCCCATCATCTCTCCAGACAGAACCTGACCTTGCAGAGTGTTTGGGCTTGATGGAAATAAACCCTCTGTGAACTTCCCTAATTCCGCTGCACGCTGAGCTAAAAGCAAACCTGCCTGGTATTTGTTGATTTTTGTGTCTGCCTTTGTGAGTTCCCACTGTACAAGTATGTGCTCATCTCCCATCATCTACCTGAAGCATGAAAGAAAGCAATAGAAAAGCTTTTGACTTTTTTCCCATCAGAACACTAAAAAATCAAATTCATTTGATACAGTTAAATGCTGGCGGGCATGTGGGAATGGAATTAATTTTTGTCAGATGCTGATGTTGGGATATTAATTTTTTTTGTGACAATCTGATAAAATGGGACGTAAACTGCTAAACCCCCGTTAATTAAAGTGGTTGCAGCATTTTGTCATTGTTCATGTAAAAGCAGTCAGTGTAGTTAGCTAATTTTATCTATCTCACGTTGAGATTGGTATTCAAGGTAGTAGAATAAATCACTTTTTAGGGGTGACTAGTGTAGACTTACATGTTAAACTGAATCCAGTCCCAGAATCTAAAAAAGATTATTTACTGTATGTATTTCTGATGGTATAATTGAATGTATTGAAGAAAATACATATTTTATTAAATGCCTGGTCCAGAATGTGGTAACTCTTTAATTATGCAGAGCTTCCATGCAAAAGCAGGATGATGGGGAGAAGGAAATTAATTTTTTTTTTCAATGACAGACAGAAATGATTGACCAAAGATCAATACTGGCAGCTGTTACTACTGCTGTAACTCTAAAAGTGGCAGAAGAAGTCATATTTCCATATTGCTGTAACCTGAGTGGAGCAGTGACTTAGGTGAAACAGTCTGCATCTGAAAAAAGCAGGAAAATGTCACATCTCAGATGTGAATCCCACCTGTGTATGTGGGAACCAGTCAGCCCAGCACCCTTACCACTGGTCGGGGATCAGGTTGTTGCTGCGTTACAGTCAATGAAAAGTCTAAGTTCTTAGGTTTAGGGTCAGTGTTTTTTCATGAGGAAGGAAAGGGCTAAACCAGGGCTGTTCTTTGCTACTCTATTTCTTTGTCTTCCAGCTGTGGGGCAGTAATTTTCCCATGATCAGGATAAACAATTATGGTGTGGTCAGAGACAAGATGTACTGGGTATTTTGTCTTTCTCAAATTAAAAGATTGGCACATTATGTAATTTGGAGTCTAACCTTAAAAAAGGGAAGAGATTTTGCTCACAAAAAAAAGCAGGCGTGACAGAGAAGGTGTAAAACTAGAATTTTATTCCATTTCACAAGCCTACTTAAAACCTACTTTTACACAGGCTCTGAAATAACAGATTAGTAAGAGACAATGTAATGCTCTGTGCAGAGCTGATGTTTGAAGTAGCTAGGTAAGAATATGGCATTATCATCCAACTCTCCAACAAATAAGTGAAAATGAGAAGAGCTCTTATATGCAGAAGCCTGTGCATTGTTTTTGTCTGTGCTGTAGCCCCTTTAGGGAAGAACAAGTGGTGATAGCAGCCTATCTGTGTGGTTCACAGCCTGTTCTTAAGCTTCTTTCCAGCTTATAAATTTTTGGAAGCCCTCAAAGTCATTGGAAATTATTTATCAAGTGCTTATCATTAAACATTTGTAAGACAATGAGATGCACAGTTACTTTTATACACAGTTAAGTGTAGCTGTGAAGCTTTCTCACGTGTTAGAGCTGTGGAAAGGGTTTGGGATATATTAAAATGTTCTTGAGAAAATATGCTAGACAGTTTTTTAGTGGTGATATATATATAAAAGGTGATGCTAAGGGCTGTTGGCTTGCAGTTACCCATGGCTATACAAACCATGAAATGATAAAACTTTTGCCCCAGCTCTCAACAGCGTAAGCTGGACTTTAGTGTTAAAAATTAAACCAAGAGGTCTGTCTGCTGAATTCTTATTTTCACAAATGCCTTCCTCCCTGCAACTCGACCAAGCAGATAAGCAGATATGAGAAAGAGGAAAGATAACTGCACCTGTATTGCCTCTCCTGACATGGTTCTTAGTGCTACAGCTCAGCCAGGGAAAGCTTCAGCCAGATGTTTCATTTACACGGGACAGTTGTCTTATCAGAAGCAACAAAATTGGTGTATGTAATGTATAATTTTCCTCCCTGTGCTTGGGTCTGCTTAAAAAGGAGAGGATAAATTTTAATTCCTGAGAAGTCCGGGGAGGAAATTTGTAGAGAGAATATATTCCTCACCTCAGAAAACTTATTAAAAGAAAATATTTAGGCAAGTAACGGTGAAGGAGCCACAGCAGCAGTGGTGAAATGTAGAATAGGAGGTGTTGCAAGGAATGACATCTTTGTCCAGTATTCTGCCTAACTGGCATTAGGCATGCTTGTGCATGTAAATACGAGCTTTTCCATTCATCCTCAGAGTTAAACTCAGCCTTGGCTGTCAGGGGTTAGGGCTGGGCTGGCCAGTTGCTGGGCTGGCCAGTTGCTAACCTGCTGGCTGCATCTTAAAACATTGTAAAGCAGGAATGTACTTCAGTGAACAGGAGAGGGAGGGGAATATGTTGGTTGTAGTCTTATTAAGCATACTACTGTCTGAGGTGTTCTGGTGGTAAGCTGTGGTAGTAGCAGAGTGTAGTCCAGCAGTATTGACACTGACCCACCACCTAGACTAGTCAAAATACAGGTTTAGGATATGCCTGCAGTTAAGACACAACCCAAAAATGTGATAGTGTGGGTAATATACTCAACACAGCAGTGCAAATGGAATTCAAGAGTGTACACTTCACTGAGTTGCTGAAATGTAACTTTATTAGGTTAAATTCTCAAAAACTGAGTAACTATTGTGCTGCAGGATTAAAATGCTGTCTTGTTACACTCTTAAGTGAGGTTTCCATATGGAAGCAGCCTTGCTTTTTATAGCTTGCTAGGTGGAACTGTTGAGTATTCCCTTTCGTCAAACCTTTTTGAGACTTTTAAGTTACATTGACCCTTAAATGTAGCACAAGATACTCAGTTGGTTATTACTGGTACTGGTAATAAATCTTGCAAGTTTGCAGATCTCTGTGCATGTAATCTTGTAATATTCCAGGTATTACAAATCTTCTATGAGGTGTTGATTAGCAAGGTTTAAATATTAGTTACATTAGAAGTTACAGATCTAATCATAGATCTGGAGTTTGTAAGAATTAGAGTTCTTCCTAATACCCCAAATTATGTGATGCCAGGTGTCTGTTTTTCCTTCTGGGGACCTGCTTCTCTCCATGTAAAATGCAAAGGTACTGTCTTACTGAGAGTGGAGTTCTGAGCCTTTACAAGAGGATTCTTTTTATCATTGAAAGATACCTAAGTGGAAAATAATAAATTGGAACACATTGTTTCAGGGGAAAAAAAAAAAAAGCCAAGATTTAATTTTGGAAATAAGTGCAGCCAAACATTATCACAATCTACATTACAAAAGAAGTGTGTCTTTTGCATTTGGACAGTTGGGGACCAAGGTTACAGACTGACCTGTACCTCATGCTTATAATCACTCATGCTTATAAAAGCATCACATACTCCTTTTGATGATTTGCTGAGAAACAAACACTATCAACATTCTGTAAGTTCTATACAGAAGTGCAGTGAACAAGACTTCGGGCCTTGTTAGTACTCAACATTGCACTCAAGTCACTTGAAATTGTGCTATAGCATCCCAAAGCATCCCAACTACTGCTGAGGGTTAAGCTCTGTTTGTATTGATGTTTCTATTGTTTGCTCTCCAGAAATCTAGAGGAAAAGGGTTGTTTACAACCAGTCATGCTTTTGCCTTCATGATAACCCTTCTGAAATACATGCTTGAAGTGAGTATAACAAAGTGGTGATGAAGGAGACATCCAGGAGGCTTGTGGAAACCAACAACCATTTCCTGAATTCCCAACCAGTGCTCAAACTCTGAAAACTTGCTCCTCTCACTTTGTCCTTGAAGCCAGCAAACACTGGCAAAGTGTGCGCAAGTTTTGTGTTATTTTAATTCAACCTTTTAAAAACTATATGTGAAGCTGTGTGCCTTTGAGTGTGAACAAGATATCCAAAGTATATTTGTCTTAGTTTTTCTTTTCCACGTCTGCAAAATTTTGTGCCCTTTCCATACCTCAGAAAGAAAAAAACCCAAAGGATGTGATTTCTGCCTGTGTGTAAGTTCATGGTTTGTGCCTGTGTATAAGTGAATTGGCTAGCTTTTGAGTTTGCTAGTTCATTAGAAAGTCTTGTTACTTGTGCTGCTGAAATGCATGATTTTTTTATACCTGCTAACAAGGGGGGAAAAACCTGTCTAGAAAAGCCCTTTTTTTTGTAAGTATTGTTCTTTTTTTCCCCTTATGCAGAAGGGAAGGGCACACAGTTAGTTGGGAGCTATCGATGAAAACCTGAATTTATGCCTAGCACTGCAAGTTAATAATTGACACCCATGCTTCAAGTAACAACGACTTTTTGTGAGTTAATTTGCATTGTCTCTGTGACCTGGGCATTTTGGTCTTGGCAATGAGTGAGGTCAGGGTTTTGTAACTGTGAGCACTTGTACCTTGGTTTCAGATGCTTAGTTCACTGCCTGGATATACTTTTTTTCTCTTTCCATCTTTCTTTCCCTTCAAATGGTTAAGTGTGGCAGCTTGCATTGATAATTTCTAAATAGTTGAAGTCTGATTGCACACATTGTGAAAAATGATGGATTTTAAATTGCACACATTTGGAACTAATTTCTCCAACACACAGATGGCTTGGATAGACAAAAAGAAAAAGTGAACCTAATAACTTATTGAAGAGGAAAATGCATACAGTACCATTCTGACATTTATGTAGCTCGTTGAGGGACTCCAAATGTGTCACTTGCAGTGCCCAGGCTTTGTACGATTCCAAAGTATTCATTCTCCTGTGAAGCTCAGGTAACTTTATACCAGTTACCTTGACATCTATACTGAGATATATATGATAGATTCTATCAGTAAAGTATTAAAGAATAGCAACTTTATTAATGCAAACCAACAGGATTTCACGGAAGACAGGTCTTGTTTGGTTGAGACTAGTTTCTGAGTTTAATTGGTAGAAAGAGCTCTTGGCATAGGAGACTTCTGATAGGAATTTGACTTTGCACTGAACAATGTTTTCATGTCTTTATTTATGATTTAAAGGCTCTGCACACACATTTGAAGAGGAGATTTTCCTTCTACAGAATAAAAATCTGTAGTTTGGAATGAGCGACTCAAAAAGGCTTGAGATGCATGAAAATAACTGACATGTACTGCACTTCTGCTGCTATAATTTATATAAACAGGGGGAATTTAAATAAAAAACCAAGATTGTTCAGTCAGTTGAGGAAATCTGGCACATGCATATGCCAGAAAGAAAAGATGTGAGTGCAAAAGTACAGTCTGCATTTTTGTTGTTTGTTTGCAATGTAGGCAGTTAAACAGTGGCAAAGAAAGCTGAGTTTATGGGATATAAAATGGTATCTGAGATGCAAAGGAACTGTGGCATAGACAGAAATATATTAAAACTTTTAACAGCAGTAAAGATACTCCCATGGAACACACACATTTATAAACCCATGTTTTCTAAGATGGGAAGGCACCACAGACACTCTAACACATGTTTTTATTGTTTCCTTCCACTAATAGTTCTCAATGAAATCAATAAAATCGCTGTGGAGCAAGACTCAGTTTAAGGTAGGGTGCCCTAACCCACACCCACTACAAATATGTGCCAGGTGAAACAGTGGGATGTGCAAAGCTTGGTTTTAAGTTTACTGAAAAGGTCAAAGTCTCAGGTCACCTACTTAAGCCATGTGTGTATTTTTCTCCCTTGGGAAAAGACGCTGTATTTTGTAATAATTCTTTCTTTCTAAGTTTTTTCTTTGCGTTACGATAGGGAGTGTGTGTGGAGATATGTAACAATGCTGAAAGTCAATCCTCTGAAATGAATTACTGATGTTTTCGTGTGGCCATCAACAAAGAATCCTTTCTCACCAGGAAAGATGCTCTGTATCTGTTGATGAAGGGTTACTGTTTTGAAAGCCGAGGAAAGTTTCTGGTTTCAGTAAGGCTATCTTCAAATGGCTGTTGACAGGAGAGAATGAAAAAAATTGGTGACCACTGGAAGCCCTGTGGCATTCATGGCAGCTGACAAGTGGCTTTTCTTAGTGTCTTTGAGATCATCACACCTTTCTCTTCTCTAACACAGTGTACCTTTGTGACACTTGAGGCTTGATCTGACTCACTTTTTAATAGAGAAGAAGTAGAAAAATACAGTCTTCAAATGACACCCTGAAACCAAGAACACCACAGCTCTTCCTTTTGCATGGAAGATGAGACATCTTGGTGCACTCTTAGTTCTCCATTTTTTCTTACGGAGCTGGAAATAAGAGTTCAGACTTACAGGTATTTTTTTTCACATAGAAGCAACTGTTTTTCCACACCTGCAGCGAATGTCAAAACATTTTCCTCACTTTTCAGAATGATCAAAATAGTGACTTGGATTTTTTATTAATTAATTTGGGAGTTAATAAAAGCAGCCTTTTGTCAGTGCCAGGAACTTCAGTGATTCTTGCATCTGGCCTTTGGACAGAAGTCAGTCTCACCGTTCTTACTGATGTAATGGTTATAAGTTGCACTGGAAGTATTTATAGGAGTACAGTTTTTTCCAGAGAGAGAAGGATTTATACACATATCCTCTTTGAACTCATCTTCACATTTACATGATTTTCAAGTTGCAAGGCATTGGTGATGTTCTGAGAGGTTTTTACATACTGGGCAATCACAGAGAATGTGTCTGAGTTTTTATCCAATTGAAATCAATACATATTGTCTCACTTTCATCACTTGCTAGTATTTAATTATCAACAAGCCAGTCAAATTGATTACACATATAAGAACCTTACAGCTTTGAAGCAAAATGACTGAGCCTTTAGATTTGGCTTAGGATAGCTATCGATGCTGGTGGCAAAATATGATTAATACAATTTATTAATATTTTTGATTGGGAAGAACAACTTTTAATAACTTTGAAGGACTCTAAGCTGTAGATCAGAATTAAATTCCATCAAAAGAGTGAAAATCACTACTGGGGTTGGGTTTTTTCATCTCTTCCTTCCCCAAGTTCTTGTTTACAAAGCTACTTGTTCACATATATCTTCCTTATATTTTGGGTTTAAAGAAGGCAGTCTTACAGTTTGGTCCCTTATTTCAATTTTCTTGATTACTTATGGAACAGGTTTTAAGCTTAGGTCAAAAATAGAACAAAGTATCTGTAACTGTGTGCCTAGGTGAAGGATTGAATGAGCTCTTCTTGCAAATGAGAAACGTATGACTTGCATACAGTGTGTGTAGATGCATGCCTTGCATGAAATCTCTAGATGCAGGTAGAAAACCTTCAGCTGACTAGAGAAAAATTGTAGCTACTGTCTCTAAGAATATATTTCACTGCTCTTGGTTTCAAATTCCTTTGGACTTAAGGTGAAAAAGAAGCCTGTGTAGGGTAAAACCTGAACATACAGAAAGGAGAGAGAGAGAGAAAAAAGGGCATCTAAAATGCCAGTGCAGCAAAATGAAGCATATTCCAGAGGGAAACACGACCTAAAGAAAGAAGGAGAAGTCTTGGCCAGGTAGCAGGTGTTTTCCCTCAAGGATAGTGATAGAACAGACACCAGAGGGGCAAAAAAATCTAATGAACAGCAAAAATTCTTGTTTCCTTTTTCCTTCTACTCCCAATGTCAGAACAGTACGTCTAAAGAAGTGCGACAAGAACTGTCACCTTTGGTATTGAAAGGGGAAGTAAGAAAACAGATACTTGACTTCAAATTTCCATGTAAGAAGAGAAGAAAATCTCCCATTAGTCAGAGGACTCCAAATATCAAGGGAAGCTGCAGTGCAGCCTAGTATTAGGCATTTAGTTAAACATCCTCCAAAGGGAGCGTTGAATGGGCCAGCGTTGGTAATTTTCCCCTTTCCATTGCTGCAAACAAGAAGAAGCTGAGTGCTTTACTCCCTAGAATACTCACTGAAGTAGAATATTGGTAGAATATTCATTAGAGATTTATCTGTGTGTTGGTGTTGGATAGGCTAGTTATCTGTTCCATGTACTTCTGGACTTGAGTAGTTATGTGCCTGTTCTCAGGCTTCCTTATTGCAGCTCCCGCGTAAGGTCGGGCTGTGCGCTGACTTGCAAGGGAATTGGATAAATCCATTTAACATGAAATAACAGGCTTTGACAGTTGGCTGGCAGAGAGCTTTTCTGAAAAGGACGTTGCCGACACATCAGTCAGCTTCCCTGTGATAAATACGTTGTTTCCAACATTGGAAAAATCAGCAGATGATCAGAATAAAAGGTCATCGCTGAGTCATATCCCTGAGTGCATGTGTCTTTTCCCCTTTTTTTCTTTTTTTTTTGTTTCCTCCTTTTTATGACAGCAACTAGGTAATGCAACAGTAAGCTGAGAGCTAAATTTGCCCTTTGACACAGAGCTCCTGTTGGTGAGAAACCACTGGGAGCCGTATGCTTCTGAAGCGAAAACGTGTTTCTTTATGTTGATGCTGTTTTAATGTAGGCTATGATCCTGCAGTCATTTATGCACTAAAAATTCCCATCAAATTCACCAGCAGCATGAGGATCAACAGTGGCAATTTTCTCTTAGTAGGGCTTCCAGCAAGAGGTTTCCTGCTGCTTCCAGCTATTGCAGAGTGCAGCCTCATGCTGCTCCCGGCACCGAGCAGCTGTGATCACATTACAGCCACCCGGCCGTCTTTTCACTCACCGCCTATAAAATTACAATGGATCAATTTTAAACTGACCCTGTTGACTTCTAAAGCCTTTAGCATAGAAGGAACTGGTTTTCTCGAAGTCTCCCCCATTCATTCCGCTCTCAAGTCCTCTCAGTTGTCTTCCAGTCAGAGGTTGTTGGCCGGCAGAAATTCCGCTGTCTCCCCAATGGTTTTGTAACTTATTTCCCCTCAAACACCTCTTTGGCTTTTTTTCTCATTCCATCTTTTTTAAAACGTTGTAGAAATCCCAATTTCTGGTACACCCTTCTGTCCCCCTCTCCTCTGCCTCCCAGAAGTGTGTTCGGTTTCAATCTCTTTCCTACAAAGCAGCAGTGATGCTCTGCGCCCTCGCAGCGTTTCATAGTGGGTTTGCAGTGTCACTTTTAACACAGAGGGTCGTACAATAATCCAGGGTGGAGGGAACCTCTGGGGTCCATCGGGTCTCAAAACACAGCCTGTTTCGAGAGCTAGCTTAGGGCTGTGCTCACTCCGTTTCTGAATGCCTCCGAGTGTGGAGGTTACCAGCATCTCTGGGAAAGCTGTTTCAGTGATTAACTGTGCTTGTGGGGAAGGCTTTCCTATGTTTGATCAGAATTCTCCTTGCTGCAGCTCTAATTGTTGCTCCTTATCCTTTGACTGTACGTCTGAGAAGAGTCTGGCTCTTTCTTATCTATAAACTCCCCTCTCTTTTACAACTGAAGAGTGTAATGAGGTCCCCTGAAGCCTCCTCTGCTCCAGGCTGAGCTAACACCATCCTTCAGTCACTCTTCACAGGGAATGAGCTTCAACATCCTGACCATTTTAGCGGGCCACTCACTCCAGTTTGCAAATCTCTCTTACACTGAAGATGCAAAACTGTATGTGGTCTTCCAGACACCTCTTGGGTGCTGGACGATACGGGCAATCACTGGATCCGCTATCCGTGTTATTTTTAGCATTGCCCAGTATGTGGTCAGCAGTCATTGCCACGGGAGTCCACTTGTTGCTCATATTCAGCTTTTCTACCAGGACCAGGTCCTCTACTGCAGAGTTCCTGCCTAGTCAGTCCTCAATCTGTCCTGATGCATCTCAGGAGCAGAACTTACTTATCTCTGAGAAGTTTGTCAGCTTGTTCCCTCAGCCCATCAAGGTCCCTTGGAATGGCAACTCTGCCCTCTGACATATCAGCCAGTCTATGACATAATTGAAAAGTTTTGCTGCAGGTGCATTCCAACCCATTCTCCAGATCATTGATGAAGATGTTCAACAGTATTTGTCCCACTTGTTTGGGGTTTTTTTCAGGTTTCAAAGTGTTTCCTTAGAGCTTGGAGCATCTCGGTAGGAGAAGAACAGTTTATTTGTAGTAATGCTGATCTTGTTGCAGTATGAAATGTAGTAAGTTTTACAAATGCTGAGATATGTTAAGATGTGTATTGGAAAGATCTCCGCTAAAACTGAGCATTAATGAGGCGAGCCCTACACTTTGGTGAATAATATCTGTAGAATAGATAAAAAAAATGGTTTGTCTGAATAGTCCCATCTTAGGGACGTACAACTAGGACCAAACTTTATAGATCGGTCCACTTTTCACTAGAATTTTGTGTTTATTTCTGGCTTAAAATGTGTCTGCTTAAAAACAGAGAAGGTGGCAATGATTCATATTGCAGCCACAGATCTGTAATGCTTCGACTTGGAGAGGGGGGCTTTGCCACTGTAAACATTAATGAGATGTGCTCTACTTTCTACTTATCAGACAGAGAGTATGATGCTGATAGTTGAGTATTTTCTACGTAGGTTTGGGGGACAGCAGAGCAAGGATGTGGTTTGCTCGAAGGTGCACAGGAGATGAAAGTTGCACCATTTGACCAAAATTTTATCATTGTGAATTCCAGTTCAACACTTGTATTTAGCATAAGGCATGAGCTCAGTATCAAGAGCAGACACCTAGGAATGTATATAAAAGGGAATCATTCTGTGATGCTTTTTCTTTCTATACTTTTCCAGCATCCAGTGACCTCTGGCTCGGGAATTCTTGGGCCAGATAGGGTGTTCTGGAATTGTAATGGTACCTTTTTGTGTTTAGTGATATCATGCATAGTTAAAGACATTAGTTGTTGTCAAAGAGTCTTGGCACTTGGATCTCCACAGTGCTTGGTAAATGGCAAGGTATCTGGAAGTGGATTTTAAAGTGAGCTTCTTTCACTGGAACAACTTAGCTGGTCAATATGACTACAAGGTCTATTGTCATAATGTTAGGTACCTGACAATTCAATCCCACTGAAGTATAGTATCTAATGTCAAAAGAAAATGGGTTTGGACAGATATTGACCTCTCTGTGCTGAATATCCTGGGTCTACTCAATCCAGTGCGGTGATTTGTCATTCAATCACAATCACAGCAAGCAATGAGCATTTGTTCTTGTTGTTTGTTTCTCTTTTTCCCATACAATCTCATTCTCAATCTCTTTGATGTCTTTTTAGTACTTGTTTTAAGTTGAATTGACTGTGTTTGCCCAGAAAAAAATTTCCTTCCAACAATAGCATGAAAACTATGGTGCAATATTAGGGAGAATTACTTCCTAGTAGCCTGGAAACTCATGATGGCCAGAGAGAAAAGCAGCACCACAAAAAGGCTGTTGATCATTCTATAGTGTTTCTACCTTTATTTTGCCTCTTTGTTCTTGCCCTTGTTTTTTCTTCACAGACAGTAGAAATGCTGCTTGTCCTGAACCTGACACTGGGTGACTAGCTGAGGTTTCAGAAGCAGAATGTTTTGGAATTGTATGTGCAGGAAATGTAATTAGGCTCTTAAAAAAAAGAAACTCCCAAAACCCCCAACTTGTGCTTTTTGTTTCAGTACCTTGACAGTGAATTTCAGCTCAGGAGACCAGATTCTGAGGCTTTCACCTCACCATGGCTTCTAGGCCCTTTGGCTCTCTGGCAAGAATCAAAGGAATTTTGAGAGCCCCTGCCAAAGCTCCATCAGAAATGAACCTACCTACTTGTACTTCCACCAGTTATGTAATGACTAGGCATTTGTCTCTGTTCTTTTTGTACAAATGGTGGTCACCCCATGTAAGCACAGTGATATGTCCACAGAAAACGTCCTAGACCCTGATCATTTTTTGCTTAGCTAGCTGATTCTTTTCTTTTTTAGAAGCTTAGTACCACTGTGGTGGCTCAGGTGACTAAATACTGTGAGGAAAGTCAAATAGTTTATAAAATGGTAAAGAGAATTTTTACCATTGGCAGGAATTTGTTCACATAAACTATGCAGCAATTACTTGCAAGAAGCTTCTAATGAGCAAAGTCAGGAATAGTTGCTAAAGAGACTTGGAGGAGAAAATTTGTCCTGGTCAAGTGTTTGATTTATAATGACAGATTTAGCCATATCTCACTGCAGTTTGCTAAGACCTTGTCATAGGAAGGCTGCTTCTATCTCTTTAACTCCTGATCATCTTATTGATACTTCTATAGCTAGAGTTCCAGATAGTCCCAAAGAAATGGAAGCGGTGCTGTGATGTGAAAAGTACATTTACGCTCCGTAAGAACAGTTCCTCCCATGGCTGCATTGCTTGGGGAGCTTAAGCAGGCTGAAAATGAGATTTTGAGCAGCAGGGGAATGGGCATCCCTCTGGAAAGGCAGTGGGTAATGGTTAGACACCCTGAGTTTTGAGCAGCTTGGAGGAATGGAGATGTTTTGACGTAAGTTTAGATAGTCCTGATGATCTGGATAAGTAAAAGAGGTTTACCAGGCAGTGCAATGGGTTTCAGTGCTGGTCAGTACCATAGGGAGGCAAGTCCATAGCCTACTCTTTTGGAGAAGATTACATGATAAAGTAGTCCTCTCTTGAGCTCTCAATGGTTTGGCCCGTTTGGTTACTGTGGAAGTTTTGCAGGACCCTCTTGGCAACATCCACCTGTGCTGAAATTGGCTCTATAGACACAATAGCAAAGCTTGGCATCATTATGAACCTTTTTATTATTACTTGAGGGAAATAAATGACTATCTGTATTATGCATGAGCATGCTGTGGTACTGCATTACTCTGTCTTCCATCAATATGTCTTGTTCTCTTCCTTTATCAGCTAATGCTCATGATAATTCCAGGGGTACATCTTAAAGCCCAACCAAATGAATATCATAACCTGAACAGGTGGAAGAATATGATATTAGGCTGTTGAATATTCTAATACATGAAACAGCCAGCCGTGTGGTTATGTTTTAACAACACAAAACAGAGATATATCTGTGTAATAAAATTGACTGTTGCTATAACCAACACTCTCGGAATGATTACATTATTATAATGAAAATGCAGTTGTTATTTGCTACATTAATTAGCTGTTGATTTAATGTTATACAAATGTGCTTCCTTTCAAGTAATCATATTTCTTGCTGACATTTCTGAATAGAGCTACCAATTAGTTAAACATGGGTAAGTAGGGGTGCTGATTATAGGTAAGCTACAACAGACAGTGGAATAGGGCTTCATAATTTTAAATGTTTTAACGTGTTACTGTCCAAAGTACTTTGTTTTTAATGCAACCTTTTGGCTAACAACACCTTTCTGAATACTCACACCTCTTTGATATCCACTACGCAGCCAGAGTTGCTAAAGAAAGAGATGTTGCTTCTCTGTGCTAATTTTTTCTGTGAGATCCTATATTTCTGTATCTCCCAGCAAGTCCAGCTCCCAAAGCCCTTGGAGAAATATTTAGTGGTTTACCAAACTCCATCCCAGGGTGAAATTGAGGGAGGCTTGCAGTGTTTTGAACTTTATTGCAATGTCAGGATGTCTCTGTAAGCATAGAAAATTTCTTTGACCTAATGAAAAGATAAATAATATAATCAAAATGTAAAAATGTGTACAATGGAAGTGTCTTATCCAGTCAAACTTTCTTGAAGCTGAGAAGACATAGCTTACCCTGTGCTAATGGGATTGCTTCATAAATCATCCTCATAATGAGAATGCTTGCAGAACCTCATCATGAGGATGCTTGCAGAATCCCTCTGCCTCTTGCTTAGCCACGCGGACCAAAGCCACATCCTCAGCTGATGTCATGCCTGCTTTCCGTGGGATTATGTCCAACATTTTGTGCTTGCTTTGGTGTATCTGAGGACTGGACCTACATGTTTTCCACCTGCAGTGATCCTTAGATCAAATTTATGAGTCTGAAAACTGACATGTTTAAACACATGTAAATACTTAATTGGTTAAATCCTGTAAATAAAAAGAAGGTCCCTTGCTCAAAGTGTTTTTTCCTAGTTATGGTACAACAGCCTGAGCTATCAGCTGGAAGTGACTAGGAGATTAACAACATGTGGCATTTGCTCTAGACGTGTTTTCAAAAAAAACCTTTTCATGAAATGTAATGTTTTCCTTAATATAGCTTGCTATCTTATTGGCCACTTGCCTTTTAGTTGTATTAAATGAACATACAATATTTCTTGTAGGACTATCTTACACACAGACGCAGAGGTTCTTGCTGGGTTTGTATGTGTAAAACATTAATCGATTAACCATCAGTGCAATAAAACTGCAACTTAATGCCTTTAGAACTCTGCACGTGGATTTTCTACATTTCAGAAGTATGATTAGGATGGAAATTTTTGAGTAGTATTAGTATCAGCCAAGTGCATTTTCAGTTTGTTTGAGCAACAACAAGGCAATTCAGTCAGCCATGCCTACTGATAAGCTGTTTCACAAAAAGCTGTGCAAGGTGCAGTAAAAACATCCTTCTTTTTCCTTGGAAAACAGTTAAACAACATAAAAATTGTATAGCAGGGACTGATCAGGATAGGAACTTTTAATCTGTCCACATACCACACAAAGTGCACGCTCTTCTGCAAATCTGTAATGATCTGTATTTAAAAATGCATTTGCTACCAGAACTCTCATCTTGCACATGCAAAATTACCACGATTTTTGTAGCTGGATTCAGGTTTTTACAAGTGTAAATCTAATATTCACACAAAGGTAAGACAGTGAAATCTGGGGGAAAAAAAAAAAAAGATACTATACAAAATATGGGTTGATACCAGATCTTCTGCATTGTTTTATTAGTTAAAAACAATTATTTCCTCTGAAGGACTGTCTGACAAAGAAAGGGATATTCACAGGCCATAAAAATCTTCATTCCAAACCCTTTTACTTGGACTTTTTTTACTTGGCAGACAGAGCTGAAGCCATCAGAAATGAAGGAGGTGGACAGAAGGTGAATTATGATTTTATATGCTTTGTTTTGGAAGGCACCAGTGGAACACAAGATCCACTGGCCTTTGTGCTGCCTTCTCTTCTGTAGGACTTGCAGATAGCTGGTGAGAGACCCACAGAGATATGGGCAAATACTAAGAAGCTGTTGTTAGCCTGCTTAAACTTGCCTTTTGTTAAATGATGTCAGGCCTCCACTCCAGAAAAGAATTCTTTTATCTGTTGCTGTCTGGGATCATCAGTTGAAATCTGAAGCCTCTGCTTCAGTGGGACACAAAGCCTGTATTTAAAACTGTGCACATGTTTAACTGCTGTTCAGAACAGATTCTTATTTTTTTTAAAGAAGGCTCTATTTTTTTAATTACACAGAGGTGAACAGCATGGGGGTGTTTTGTTTTTGTTTTTATTTCTGAATTGTTGTATGTTCTAGTAACCTGAGGATTGTTAGACAAGTGGTTTGACCATACGCACGGTGCCAGGGACTTCAAGCTTTTCTAAGTCGCACCAGCTCTTGTTCCACAAAGTACTTCCCCTCTACATGAACAGAGTTTGTTATTCCCTTTGTTAGTATGAGCTGTGAGTAAAATCGTCTGTTCTTCTGCTCTGCTCTTTTGTGCTTTCTTCATATCTTCTGAAAGGCATGAGTGTGAGTGGATGTCAAGAATCTGATCAGTCTTCCTCTAAGTATTGAAATTATCTTGCATGCTTGCACTGTCAGCTTTGAAAAAAAACAAACAGTGGCACATCCAGTTAGAGTTAGTAGCCAGATTTCAGGTTCTTGATTGTTTAAGACTTAACCTTCTTCATTCCTTTGTGCTTTAAATGTAGAGCACCTTAACTGAGGAATGGAAGGAGAGGGCATTTGGTACATGGTGTAAAGAATGGGATCTGTACTGAGGAGGAGGAGAGGATGTCAAGAAACCTTATGCTGACTTTTGTCAGGAAAGGGATATCAGGAGGCCCCTATTCTACCCTCCTGCTTGAAGTTAGGTCATCTATGAGACCAGGTTGCTCAGGGCTTTATCCAGTTCTTGAAAGCCATTTGAAAACCTCCAAGAATTCCAGACTATTTATGTCAACAGCCCATTTCATTGCTTTACTATCCTCATGGTGAAAACCCTTTTTCTTCTATCCACTTTGATCCTCTCTCATTTCATTTGATATCTTTTGCCCCACATGCTCCTGCTGCACCACTGTGAAGAGACCTCTTTTTAGGTAGTGGAAGGCTGTTATTAGATCCCCCTAAAGCCTTCACTTTTCCAGGCTAAAAATCTCTCCCTGTAGGGCACATGCTCCACCTTAATGTCCCTCTGCTAAACTAGCTGCATTTGATCAGCATCGTTCCTGTGCCGGGGGCCCAAAACTGCAGTACCCCTGATGTGGTCTAATAATTGCTCAATAGAGGAGGGTGATGAGTTGTGCTTCTGGTAACCCAGCCCAGGACCCACTTGCCTTCTTGGCTGCTGGGGCAGCCTGCTGGCTCGTATTCCCTTCTGTAGGTTTATATATTTATCTGAAACAGAATGTTACTTGGTTACTAAAACTTTATGGAGCTAACCGAGTCCCCAGTGGTAGGAGTTGGTTTACTTATATTTGGCAAAATTGCCTTGGCCTCACTCAGCACCAAAGTGCTCAGTTATTCTCCCGTGAGACTTGCCTGACCCTGGAATATGTAAAAGCTGTAGAGTTTGGCCTGTCATATATTTGGTGAATTGTAAATATTCCAAGCTCACTTATTCCCAGATGTAATACCTGCTAATCCCTGGTGACAATGACCTGCTATTTTGAGCATGGAGTTGATGCATTATTGATTAATCCATCTTGGGCTGCACTTAAAGTGGTTGTACTTTAATTACATTTGGTATCTCAAAATAATAGCATAGCATTTCAGAGGCTTCCTGGAAGAGATGTGGGTTTAGTGTACTGCAGAATCAGAAAAAAAAAAAAGTGTATCTTTTAATGAAATATTTTTTTTTACACTGGTTGTTTTTGTATTACAATAATTTATCATTAGTAAACTTCTTTTTCTCCCTGGGTGTCTTATTTTAGCAGTACAATTTGTTATTTCCAAAGAAAATAATACATCACTTCAAACCACTGTGTTGTAATCTCAAAATGAAGCTTCTTCACTGAACCTTTTCCTTTTGTGTGTGTATGTGTGTTTTTTGGTTGGTTACTCCTGCTTTATTAATGCCAAATTCTTTTAGAATAATTTATTTTAATTGTTTATGGCTGTGCCTATTAATATATTTTCTTGCTTTCTGATATTGAGAGCAAAGAGTAGATGATTCAGCTAAGTTTTATGGTTTTAAAAATATTATAGATCTCCAGGTAGCTTTCACATAAAAAAAGTTTTATTTTCTTTTGTGGTTACTAATAAGTACCTTTAGCAACATGCTGATTGTGAAGCATTTCAGATTCTACTGCTGACAGAAGCAGGCTTTATCTAGTAATTAGAAGAGAGGATATATACATTTTCACACATCCTCTATGTGATTTCTTGGGTGAATCACTTCAATAAAATTATCAATTAAAGTAAAATAATTTTACAATACAATCAGTTACTGATTAAAAACCAGTTAGATGTGTTAAGCCATTACCAACATTAATAGGTGCCAGAGGTATGTTGCTTGAGGCTGAATTTCAGAGGTGTGACCAATTCAGGCATTCAAAATCTTCGTGGTGTATGTGCATTTTGGATTGCATTCCAACACTTAGGGTACAAATGTTTACCATACATTTCTCTTTATTTGTGCTCTGGTAGCCTGTAAAATACCTGATGCATGCTGTGGTATTTGGTGTGTTAGGCAGTGTCTGGGAAAGGTAGTCTCTTTCCTGAAAAAACTATTATCTAGGTTTAAAAGCAGAGACCACAGGTGGGCAGAGATGT
Source organism: Actenoides lindsayi (assembly GCA_025331215.1). NCBI lineage: Eukaryota > Metazoa > Chordata > Aves > Coraciiformes > Alcedinidae > Actenoides > Actenoides lindsayi. The sequence continues at coordinate 19,259 of WTSP01007005.1, read as the reverse complement.
TTAAGGGAGCATGTATACCCAGTAGCCAGGAGAGACCAATATGAGAAGTGACAGTGTCCCACTTGGTGAAAGAATATTTAGTCTAGAGAGTGGCGGGGTGGAACACAACAAAGGGGGATTTATAATCAAGTATCCATCAGTTTTCTAGAGCAGAAATGGGACCCTTTGAAAATGCATGAGAAAGTGGTGATACTTGTGGCACAGAATCAAGAGTCGAAACAGATGAGAAGTGTTAAGTAACAAGACCACGCTGAGTCTTGAGAACAAAATAGTCTCTTTGAGACATGGGAACGCTACTCAAGGTCAATGAGTTGGTGAAAGTGCTGAATGAGGAAACTGTTTCATGCAGGAGGGTTTGGAATAGTGGGGAGTGGGCCAGGGGAGCTGATTGATTTATTTAGTTAGTTATTTTTCGTAAAAAGACTTAGTTGGAAAAAAATGTTTGAAATGAAATAATACTGGTAATTTGTTTTGGACAAACCTGAGAGAAATATATGCTTGCACTTGCCAACTTTTTCTTATCTTAGGAGTCTTTAGTTTGCACAAACTTAGTGGGATTACTAGAAAAAGTCACTTTGCAGGATCCAGCGCATGCCACTTAATAGCATAAACGCCTAAATGTTACCACCCCTGCAGAGAAAAGGCAAAGAATTTACCCCGTGTAAGGACTTCATATAGTGGCTTTCTAAGAATAGCAGAGGATCAAAGTGCAGTGTACCTTGATTGCTGGAGATAACAGCGGATGTACAAGAGCAACAGAATGTGCACAAGCACCTTGTAGTGCTCGTGGGTTTCTGACCTGGGTTTCTGACCTGGGTTTCTGACCTGGGTTTCTGAGCATCAGTTACCAAATACTCTGCAAAAACACAAGGGGAAAAGAGAGATCAAGGGGAGGGGAAATCCCCATGAGTTGTTGAATTCCCTGATTCTTCAGTTGTTAAGATATTATGTAAAAATGTTTATTGAGTTACTGTACAAAATGAATATTTTCAGCACCTATGTATCATGACTTAGAAGAAAACCTCAGGTTTCTCATTCAGAGTGAGATAATAGTAACTCTGTTGATCATAAAGGAATACAACATTGTGGCAGATGTATGGTTTTTTTCATCCTTTGGAATGTTGCTGAGCAATGTTTAAGTGTAACAATAAGCTTCATCCTCTTGAGAAAAATGGTGATAAAGCCACACACAATCGCCACGTGTCCAGATGAAGTCTTGTGCTCTGAAGAAAGCAGATATCACAAGAGTGTAAGTTTTTTCTTCTTCTTAAATCAATGGTGAATTAGCTTTGCTTGGGGAGCACACAGATGCTCTGTTCCTTGGCATAGTTTTTAGATCTTGCAAAGTTTCGCAGATACTCTGGAGTAATTTTCTTTTTATTTACATATATTTGTCTCTAGCTTAAGGTACTTTGTCCTCTGTGCATGCACACAGACAGGTATCTAAGCCAGACAAAATTCCTGTTGGGTTTTGCTTTGTGCACTCTGCCTGGTTGTACAGTGCCTTTCAGGTTTCTGCAGCAGGGTGATCACCCCCACCTTGATTGGGTAAATCAAAGAGCAATCCTTTGGGGAATTTAGTTTGTGCTGTGTGCATGCAGCATCTCTCACAGCTGGATCCTTTGGGTGAGCAGAGCTTCTTGTGTATTAAAAGAATGCAAATAATTAAACAACAATGGTGACTAAGTGTGTGTCTCTATTAACAGTTCATGGTAAGGGGAAGTGAGATTTTGGGAGAGCTGAGGGTTTTTTTAAGCTCAGTCCTTATTTATTAATCTTACAGTCACGTATTAGGTGAAGCATGAAGGCAAGGGAAACAGTTACAGTTTTAAAAAGAATTGCACTGAAAAGTGCACTAATATACAAATTATATGAATTAAAACATCTTAAATTATTAGTAATATAAAATAATAAAAATATGTTCATTAAAAGTTGCTAAGTGGCATTAGTTTGATAAAAATCAACCTTGAAAGTTACATTTAAAGAAAAGTGTAGGCACAGAGATCTTAGAAGACATCTGCACTGCAGATTGAAGGAACATTATAAACAAAGTAGCTGTTTCTTATCTAGAACCTCTCTACCTGTCTGTGTTTCTCAGAGACCTCCACAATGGGATGTTCACACTAAGAAAGAAACAAAAAAGGCTATGCCAAAACCCATTACAAGTCTGCTCGACATCTCCTCCTTTGAGTAACAGTCTACTTTCATTTTTCTGCTTGACTTGTGGTTAAACAAAAATAATCTTTATGGGTCAACATTGAATAAAGAAATACTAAATCGCTTATCAAATTGTTATGACATTTAAAACATTTGAATAATTCATAGGGACCAAGGAAGAGCGAGGATGAATGTGAGAAACTTAACTATGTAATGTCTCAGTTCAAGAATGTAGTTGTGGAGAATCAGAGAACAATGGGTAAGCGTCAAGAGTTAAAGACATGCTTAAATACTCTCCTGAACTGAGGATTAAGCACCCAGTAAATCCACAGTGATCTTGTAGTACAGATACATCATGTCAGCACTCCCTTACTAACTTTAGTGAAGTGTTATGGGTACATTTGCTGCTTCCAGTGAAAAATAGACAGGATTTGAAGTGATAGCTGTTGCTGCAGGAGTTTTCTGTAATAGCTGCCAAATGGGAGGGAGGAGGCAAAGACAGCAGCAGAGGAAGCAGTAACCTTCCTGTTTCAAGAAAAGAAACAAATCAATCAGTAGCTCCATGCAGAGAATTGGAGAACCTGCCCAACAGCTGTCAGATGAAAAGTGACATGCTGCAGCAGAATCTGCTTTATAACCAACCATGGTGGGTGTTCTGCCTTCACAGGGGTATTCAGAGAGCTGTACAAAGCTCCTTATGTGGTACAAAGGTGGGATACATAAATTTGAAGCAATACCTCAACAGCAAGTATAAACAGACCTTTATATCTTTCATACTCTTTTGTTAAGCTCTTGTGTCTGGATTGCTACAAGCAATGTGACCTATCAAAGTGGACCTCTAACCCAAATGTATAGTGAGTACACTACAAAGAGTGGTGGCTGTCTCAGTGGGAGTAAATGGTTGAGAGAGAGGTCTCAGCAGTGTACAGAAATAGCCCAGCTCATGGTGCTGTGCAGAAACACCCCTTTAACCTCAGGAGATCCCTGGGAGATGCACACACTGCAACAGGGATGTCCACTAAATGAATCCCACTGCTTCTGGTTTCTGCTGAGAGGGAACTGGTTAGTCGTAAAGATAACTCTTTTGATATTGGCTGGTGGGAAAGAAAAGATGAACAAAAATACTGCTAGGTTCTTCTACAACAGAAAAATTTAGGGGTGCACAGTAAGGGTTCTTAGGTTCCTACCTCTAACTGTAGGAGCCTAACCAGAATATACTGAAGTCTCAGCATTCTTTCTACAGGGGCAGTGGGCTAAACAATATTGCAAGACAGGTGAGTGAATCACTGAGTGCTGATTCCCAGTTCTAAGCCTTTGCTGGTGAGCCTGAAAGCAGCTCTGTAACGAGGAGCAAGAGTTGAGCACCCAGAAGTGGCCAAGGTTACTCTGAGGCAGGCAGACACATACCAACGCATGCAGAGTCAAACATCCCATGAGGAGCACCAGCTTGGTGGACAGTGTCCACACATCTGGAATAACAGCCTGATTGATGGCTGCCCAATCTCAGCAGAGCAAGATTTTGTTTAATATTTTGGGCTGAATCAAAGTATTTGCTTTCTTGAAGGTTTTGTGCAGCAGGCTGTCACGATTCCTTCGTGTTTATATTTCTGTGAAAATATTGTTACGCAAGGGACTGGCAGAGTTTCAAAAGGTAGGGCAATATAAGAATGAAACTAAGTTTGAAAAGATGTGTGCAGTTGTTGCCTTTTTCAATAACCTGTTTAAAAATCGTGCGTAATGAAAAAGAGCCAAATAGATCTATAATGGGAATGAGCAGCAGCAATACAAAATACCTCATACCCATCACATTTATTTGTCTTTGAGTCACAAGCTAAGTACATTTGGAAAGAGCCCTTCTGCCTTTTATAGTGAACCACTTACTGTTTCTGTCTCCTCCTGCTAATTCCCATAGGTAACTTATTTGGATAGAGTCCCTTGACAGTTCATTCATCTACCTTTGTTTTAGGCACACGCAGTGTTGAGCTGTAGCCAGATGGTCTAGACAGATGATGAAAGAGTATGAAATGATACACCAGAGCACTTCTCTCCTGCTGCCCTTTCACACTGCACAAACACTTAATGAAATCTAAAATTGTAACAGCTAAAAGTATGTACTGCAGAATGATGGACTTTCACACATCCCTCTAGGATTTAATTGTTATTTTAAATACGGCTTCTGCACAGAAAGTTTCCTTTTAGTGTCCATTTCTAGAGAAATTCCTATCTATTCCACCAATGAGCTGGTGACAGTGGGCTGGGCAAAGAACATAATTATTTATTCTGTGTTAGGAATTTAATCTCTATTATTCTGGAAATTGCCCATAAAATTTAGACCGTTCTTCAGTGTGGTTTGTTGTTCACCAAATCATTTCTGCTGACATCCTTTTTTGGATGGAATGCTTGCCAGCAATCCATTTTGAGATCTTGCAATTCAAATTCTGAACCCTTGGATGAGACACAGGGTGTGTATTAAGCTTCTGCCTTTGGCTTTTAGAACATAACCCTCAGAATTAGATTTCTAGTGTACAATTACAGGTTCAGTATTTACTTTCCTAGAACATTCTGTAATCGTTCATACTCGTTGTACATTTTCTGGGATGTTTGCAGAAAGCAGTGTACAAAGGGCACAGACATAGTATCATGAGTGTCTTTAGCACTCTGGATAAATATTCATCAAATACATTCTGCACTTTTCATTCTGCTCCTTGTGATATTGGATGTTACAAAAGCTAATATCAAAGCGTCAGAGGTGTGACAAATCTTCAGAAATAGTGTTGAAATCATGATAGGTAGAGTTAGAAAGTACACAGAGCAGAAAAGGGAGTAGATTTTATCTGAAAAACCTCTGTAATGTAAACATCTTGGGATTGTGTTCTCCTGCTTTGTGGGTATGAAATCTGATGTGATCCTGCTGGAATCTGAGCCCAGGGCTGTGGAGGACAGCATTGGTAGGTCTCTAAAGCTCTGATCAGATCTTAGTGCTCAAATCCCATCTGGTTTGTATCTGAGAAGAGATCACTTCTAGAACAGCCAGCCCATTGTAATGTGATGCTGCAGAGTAACACAGAGGCCGTTGTGATTTCTAGTTTTTGTGGGATGTATTTTTTTCCAGCCATTAATAAAAGCTTTCCAATTTTGATGAATTTGTAGAATGCTTTGATTCACTAATGCAAGAGGGTTATAGGTTAAATCCATGTCTAGCTTAAGATTTATTCACTCAATTACATTTTTCCCAAAAGGGTTTCATCACTATACAAGGTAATGCATGAATGTACCCAGTCTTTTGTTTTAGCTTGAATACACTTTTAGGACTTTTGGATCCCAGCAGCAATAAATTCTTAGACCATATTTTTCCTTGAAAGTTAATCAAGGGTAGAGGGCTTCTTTTTATGCAACTGTGAGTATGCAGCAACACACGTGCCCCTACATGTGCATACACTGATAAGAATTGCATCCATGTTGTCACAACTGTTAGTCCTGCTGAAATGACTGCAGATTTATCAGTAATTAGAAGAATAATTAACCCCTCCTGTCAATAATAAAGTTTAAGAAATCTTCTAATAAGAAATATGTATTTTTAGTGAATGAGGGTGAACAATACTGTGAAGTTATCCCAGTTTGAATGTCTGTGTATCGTATTCAAGAGAATGAGTTTTCCGGCTTTTCTAGCTCAATAGACATAGGTGTCAACTTGAGTGCTAAAAAGCTGTAACACAGATTTCAGTTGTCAGCTGCAACATGTTGTTTCTTTTGGCTTTTTAAGGTCCGTGATACCTGCAACCAGAAAGAGAGATTTTGCAAATGTTCTGAACTGTCGATCATTCCATTTAAAATAACCCTTCGAAGAAGTCAAACATGATTATGTTTTTCCATCTTGTTTTTTTCTGGTTTTATTCTGTAAAAAAAAAAAATCCTGAACATAAAATGACAACTTTCTCACTCTGTTGAAGGTGTAATCTGTGGGTCTCTTGCCACAAACTGCTGATGGTTTGTTGTAGCTGAGCAGGGTGTGCCATCCTGCACACAGCAATCTCCCCCGCGTGTGACTGGTCCTCCACTCACTTTGAGAATCTCTCCCTGACCTGATTTATTTTTTTTTGTGGCCTTGTTATGCAGGGTGTCATACTTGGGAGGTCAGAAACAGGTTTGTAAGTATTGTTCCTTACCTTTTGTAACTTGCTCTGGTGAGGTTGCAGTGGTTTACAGCCAGGATGAATTTGCTATTCAGAATCTTTCCCAGAAGATACAGGACAAGAGGTTTCTGTTCTCTCTTATGCACTGACCATCTGACAACTGCGTTTCCTGGCCTCCTGGGTCAGGTTTCTATCACCTAGGAGCTAGATAACGAGAAAAAGAGAAATCCAAGGCAGCTACTACATTTTTGGGGGCTCAGATTTTCTACATACTGGCTCTACAAGATGAGGATGCGGTGCAGGATTGTAGAAAATTATGGTTGTTAGTATACTTTTTAATTACTTTTGATTTCATGAGGTTTTCTGCTGCCAGGCAGCACAAATTGCAAAAAGGAAAGGTTATTTAACATGCGTCCTCTGGGGTGAACTTTCCAATCAATAGCAGTTTTAATTTCTATCAGAATTAACTAATGGGACACTTTAAACAGCATTACTTGCTTTCAGTTTATAATTTCTATGTCCGTTTTGTTTTGAACAGAATAATCCTCAGACAGTACGGGAAGGATTGCAGCAAGTTACAAAATACCTCTCTTGGCTGCTTCTCACATGTGCAGTGATGATTCCTGAGTTTGATTAATAGTTTCTGTTCAATTAATAAAGCAATAGCATTTGTATGGAGGTTTCGTGATGCTATGGGTTTTAAGTTGTTTTGAGTTCCCTCTAAGCTGCTTACATTTTATGATTCTAAAAATGCCACTTGTGAGCTCCTTAAAATGCTTTTATTGTTCCTTGTTTCCTAATGTGTTTGTCATAGATTGCAACGATGTTCTGTTTTAAGGCAAGCCAGGAGTGTCCCTCAACAGTAATTTATGCCTCGTTGCATCCATCATGTGTAGAACAGTTTCTCCCTCAGCTGCCAGGAGCACTGGAAGCACAGTTGTCAGGATTTAAAGTGAATGAAGAACAACTTGACAGGCAGAAATTATGTTTCCCATATGAGCAAACATCCATTCATAGTTTCTGGGAAATCTTGGGGCTGTTTGAGCCAAAACATGAACGCGGCTCAGTTGGCACAGCGTGCAGCATGTGCACACTGACACCAAGAACCCTTTGGTCAGCTCAACAAGCAAGCAGAAAAGCCTTTCACTCCTTAGCGTTTCTGCAATTATGGTTACCAGGATGGTTTCACTACCCATTATTTCTAGCTCTCAACTGTTCAGATAGACCATGATTTACCAACGCAGAAGAGTTCTGCAGTTTTCAGGAGCTCATGTGCCTGGTATTAGAATCATGGAATTGTAGAATGCCTTGTGTTGGAAGGGACCTCTAAAGGTCATCTAGTCCAACCCCCCTGCAGTGAGCCGGGACATCTTCAACTAGACCGGGTTGCTCAGAGTCTCATCAAGCCTGACCTTGAACGTCTCCAGGGATGAGGCCACCACCACTTCCTTGGGGCCTTCGCCGCATCCTTGCTGGCTCTGCTCTTCATCTTATTGTCACTGCCCTTCATACTGATAGGAGGTTTTAGCCATTTTGTGTAAAATGCTTCAGTGTTTTTCCTAGAAGGCAAAATCAGAGCTATGCTGCTGAGGTGGGCCGTCACACCGCATGAAAAACAAATGGCAACTGAATGGTGGCCAGCAGGTTGCCATTCACTCTTGTGGCTTTTGCCCAGAGCAAGGGCAAGTACAAACTGCTGTTGAGGATTTGTCTGATTTGCCTGATACCTATGACATGTAAAGTAAAATCCTGTTGAAATGCATTAACAGATTTATGTAAGCCCTCTGGATTTTGAAAGCAGACTGAGGTGATTTTGGACTAACATCTTCATCTAAAGCCATTTCCAGACAAAAGCAGAGGACTTGAAAAAAAGCAACCCTTGATGAAATAAGGCCTGTTTATGTATGAGTGTTTGCCATAGTCCCTGTCACCATAGTAACTGAGGCCTAGATTCACAAAATCATCTAATTCCCCCTTAACCACCTAAATAGCTCTGAAGTTCTGGGCCTAAAGTGTTTCCCAAGTAAATGTGAACTCACTGTACAGGTCTTTTGTGAATTGCAAGAAGTTTTCCCTTCTTCATGGTTTTTTTTTTTTCCCTTGAGCAAGAAAGCTTTGCCTAGGGGTGTAATGATGTTTTGTAATCAGGCCATCAGTCATACTGTGGAGATATGTTGAAGATGTGGATCGGAAAGGTTATGCTGGAAATGCTCGGTCTCTGGGCTTCTGGACATATGGGTTCAGAGTGCTTCATTGTTGCTATGGGCCCATTTTATGGAGTTGATTCCTTTTGACGTGAATGCATTTTGTCTTTAGCCGTCTCCTTTCACCTTGTATTTTGCAAGTTTGCTTCCAGAGGAGCAGGTTAATACGGAAGAGCTGGCAATACGTACGTGATGGCTGATACAGCTGTCTTCATTTTGTTTGATGTGTTTCAAGATGATGATCAAGGCTTTGCTTCAGAGCAGAAATTGGATTCGGATCCATCAGATGGATCTCAGCATTGGGAAGATGCCTGCCAAGAGGCATATCCTCCTGAGGAGGAAGGCAGCTATACCCTTCCCAGGCTGTAGACTCTGGTGGATCCGTTGTCTGATAACCATAAATAGCAGCAGTTGAGTCTGGATGTGTCAGATGTGCAAGTTCTTAAACTTGAGAAGACGATGGAAGATTGCTAGCCATGTGGGAGTGCTTTGGACTGGGACACCTAGTCAGTCAGTCACAACTGCTGCGCTTTGATCCTCAGCACAGCTTGGGAATGCACTTGCTTGGAGCTGGTGTAGAGAAGCCCCCAGTACGTGGGAGTTACACAGGCCTCTCAAACCTACCTTAGTTCCAGGCAATGCCACCCCAAAGTAAAAATGCAAAGTAAATTACTCGAGAAGTAATGGAAGAATCAATATGTAATGAGCATATGTCTGTGCTTGACCCCTGCACCACAGAATAAGGCTAACTCTTGCTGGATAGTATGAGAAGTTCTGGGTTATGTTTTTGAAGATTTGCTTACTTACTCGCACTTTACAATCCAAAATCCCAGACCAGGTGCATATTAGCCCAACTTAGTTGGTTTTGATGACAAATCCATTTTGGATTGTAAACAGTTAAGGGTTGTCCATTCTCTGACACAGAAGAGAGATTGACTAGGGTCACAGTGTTTGAATATGACATACAGTTTCAGAAAGAAAAAATAAATCTGCTGTAGTTTTTTAACAGGTTGCAAAATCACTACTACAAAAAAACCAAAGCAAAACAAAACCAAACAAAAACCACACACACACATGGAAAAAACCCAACACAAAAACCAGCCACCATAGCTGGAGAGATCACAGCAGTACACTGTTTAAAGGCCAAAGCTGATCTGGAAACAAGTTCCATTAAAGAAAAATTAAACAAAGAATAATGTTTTAAAAAGACTGTAAGTAATGGTATATTTTTTATAGAAAGAAAGTAAAAAAAAAAAAAAAAGAAGAAGAAAAAAAAAGAAAAGCAAATCTAACACAGGAAGTTTTTTTTAACATCTTAAAGAGTATTTAATTTCTCATCTGAGGTTACGTAAAAGGTTAAAACTTGAGAGTGTGGAACCATCAGAACACCTAAGTGTGCTTCTTTTTATCTTTTTTTTTTTTTTTTTTTCCCCTGAAATAGCTTTTACAAGTTTATACTTATTATTCTGCTGGAAAATAGCCAACTGTCACGCTCAACTTTCTAAGAATCAGAAAACAAAGTGAAGTATCTTCTGACCAGTTACCAGTAATTATCCCTAGTGTAGGTAGGCAGGCAGGCCTCATGCCAGGGATGCTCTCTGGTATTAGCAGAATTAATTAGACACTGCAACACTGAGGAACGAATCCCTCTGGCAAGAGCTAAGAGCATGTGGAAAGGTTAGAGATCAGGAATTAGCGAAGAAGATTGGGAGGAGGGGTGATTGTGCTCCAAAGATACTGAAGCTGAGGTTAAGCTGGATGAGAGTAGCTGTGTACGACACACAAGGCGTTTCAGTGCCTTTGGCAGGCAGTGGAAGGAACTGGACGTGTCCAGGGTGAAATGTCTCAGCCCCAAGTAGACTTCTAGCTTAGGTCAGGTGAGCTGCTTGCTGTAGAGCCCATGGCTTTTGAGTGACTTTGAAGGGTGATATGTTCTGGTGTCCGCAGTGTAGATGCCTTAAGGTGATAGGAATTTCCATATGCACACCCTTTCTTTTGTTCACGTAGCCTGTGAATAGGATACTACAGCTGTTACTGGGAGAAATGATACCTCTGGCTGGTGCTCTGCTGTCTTTAGCATTCACCATGAAAGTGAATCTCAATGCTTGCTTTGTTTCTGCTCAGGGGATGCCTAAATAAAAGCCTGTGCTAGGTAAGAGGAGTTTGGAAAGGGAAAATGCTGTAACCTTAGTTGTTTAGTGTATCTTACAAAGAAAATACTGTGATGAAAACATCTCATGCTGAAGTTGCCTAGATGGCAACTGAGGAGATACACTAGTCCATCTACAAAATCCTCCTGTGTTTGATTTTAGTAATTTCCCTTCCTCATGGTAACTCCTAAGATTTGGTGCAGAAGTACTTTGAATTCTAAAACATGAGTGATGTACGAGCTGATTCATTAGTAGGTTTCTTCTTGGCAATTAGATTGTACAAATACAGTTTGGAATGATTTGTTCATGAGCCGTTTGCTGTTTATGGCTAGTCCTCCTTAAATGGTTACCTAAAATATGGGTTGTTTTGTTGGGGTTTTTTTTCCCCATTTCCTTTCTGGTTGACTTGAATGTGCTGCCAACTTTCCAGAAGTTCAAGCTAATCATTCATTTCATACATTCAGGTAGCTCACTTTAGTGGTGCCATAAGTAGCAGTCGTGCTAATGGGGAAGATCCTAATCACTCTTGTACAAGCAGAAATGGGAAGAAGTTGGGTTCAGAATGAGTGCCTTTCAAGTATAATGGTCAAAACCCAGGTTGATGTGGATGGAACCAGTGAGGATGAATAGAGGTGTGTGCCTATTTAGCGTGTACTCTGAAAGATTTCCATTTATGCATTGTCATTATGAGACAGAAAACTGAGGAAAGGGGCCAGAGCAAACTTCGAGAGACAACTATAAAAGATTATTTATCCCAGTGCTCTGCCTTATGCAGGTAGTAATCTATGAGCAAATCCTTCAATCTGATGAGCCTCTGCTGGTTTAGCAGCATAGGTTGCAGAGATGATATGGCATAGGTTTCTGCTGAACACATTGCTTTAAGAGAAAAAAACCCAAACCCTTTACAAGGTGGTTTTTTTTTTCTTCATTAAATTAATATTTGCTGGAGGAAGACTGGCTTGGCGTATTTTTCCTGCTCAAATATATTTGATTCTTAAAACTATTAATAGATTCCAGTTTGCTTTTGTTTGGATTGGGAATTCATAACGAGAATATAATTTGGTGCTGTGATGTACTGGATTGAATAGAGCTTGTCTTTGCAAAACAAGATATGAAACATCTCCTACCCAGGAGGCTTGTCTTTTTAGTTTATTAAACCAGAGCATTCTTCATATGGATACAGCTGTAACTAGTTAAGCTAAACTGTCACTTCTGTCAGTCAGAGGAGTTAAAGAAAATATGGGTGTATGTTAAGCAGTGTGTGCTTCTTCATGTTAGCCTTCTGTGTTGACTTGAATGAGGATACTGCTATCTTCTGTTCCTTTTTATCTTCATATATACACAGAAAGAACTAGTGCAAAAGAACTAGTGCTACCCATTAAGTTAAGCCTAACAGCAGGGTGAAGGTCCTGGTGTCTGTGACAACCACAGCAGTTTGCAAGACCTTCGGATCCCTCACTTAATACAAGTTGATGGGAGTTTTTCAACTGACTGCTTTGATGGCTGGAGCTGACCCTTAATTAATAAATGAGGAAGGTTAAAATGCTCTTACCCAGAAATGGAGATGCAGCCACTGTCTGTACTTCTCACTCGCAGTAGTGAGGGAAGGATTAAAATCCCAATTATGAAAAGTGCTACCCTCTAATTACCCTTTAACTGTTTGGGTTTTTTTTTTTAATCTAAATCAAAATGCTTTGTTTAACTCAGAAGTTTTCGTTTGGTTAGGTTTTTTTTTAATTGTCATTCATACAAAACCTATTCCTTAAACAACAGGATGTTAAATCTATTCAGAGTTTCTATAGAGCAGAAAAGAGCATGATGAAATTTCTGAGGCTCAAGCTAAGCATCCCTCAATACCAGTGTAAACGGGATTTGTGCTGCTGGGTACCTGGACAATGGAAAAATTTTATAATAAGGAATAATTTTTGTATGTAAATGTGCAGCTGAAAAGGAGCCTTTATAAAGTGCTACCTAAGCTCGTACTGCTGAATATATAACTATGGTTCTGCCTTCAAATCTGAATCTCTTGTTACAATGGCAATACTTAAACCTTTGAAAGGTCTCTTTTATAGCTAGATCATCTGTTGGCCAGAAAATCATTGTACTGGCAATGGTCATGAAAGCTCATATACAATCTAAATATGTGAATACAAATAGAAATCAGGAAAATCACAAATTCCTTGCCATATTTTGATCTTGTCAACTAGAAATCAAAATGTTTGCACCAGTTGGAATTGAAGTGTGGAAGGACTCAAACCTGGCAATGTAAGTAGCTGTTTGGCTTTTTACACACGTTTGCAAAATGGTAAATTTGAAGGGAGTGAAAAAACTTACATAAAGTGTATTTTAGAAGTATTTAAAGCCTAGAAGCATGGAAGAAAAGCCATGTAAATCCATTGATTTTGGGAGGCTGTAGTGGAAATGGTGGAGTATGGACATCTGTACCTTGGTGAGAGTGCTGCTGCTCGTCTGCTGAGAGCCACAAATGAAGAGCTGGTGTCAAGGAGGAACACAGGGGTTCTGGCGTGAGGTAATGGCAGCCAGGCAGAAGCTTTGGAGGGCTTTCCTTTCATCTGGCTTTGGGTGACACTCTGTACCTAAGGGAGCTGAGCAAATGAGTAGCCTTTACCTTTCACAGTGCTGCCAGTGTCAGCGTAGACTGTCTAGTTCTAATTAAACTGTTAACATAGGCTGTTGGATTAGTTAAGCTAGAGAAGACGACTACTCTCTCAAAATACATTACTCGCTTGTAGAGAACTTTAAAAATAAAGCCCATTATTAATTATGTGTGTATTAAATGTACAGAATGAGACAGCAGGCTTGATTGAAAATCAATTGACATTCCTTACCAGTGTTTACTTCAGAGTAATAATGCATTTTGGCTCAACTGCAGTCATGAAGCTACAGAGCTCTCATGGCAACTTTGAAAAAAAATGATGAGCATGCAGATTCTTCTCCCACCTTGCCAGCCTGAAAGCAAGGTGCTGGGTCAAGTTTCTCGGTCTTTCTGCCATCGTTCCCACGAAGGCACAGCTGTATCAGTGTGTTTACTGAAACAACTGTCCTCATAGTCTTTCCTTCCAAAGAGTCCTTTGAAAAGTGGGAATTTGTAATACTATAAAATACCACTGCTGTTTGCTGCTGGGAGCTATGGTAGATCAAGCTATCAGTTTTCTACCGCAAGTCTTTAGTCCTGCTGCCAACAACGACCTTATACATGGCTATAAATCTTCCAGGAGTGGAATAAAGGCGAACTGCTTTTCACTGTAATGGGGTATGTCTTACACAGAGACAGAGAGCATTAGGAATTCTGTGTGTAATAGCCAGTGCTTCCCAATATTCATGTCAAAACAGAGGACGTAGTACTGTGGGCTGTAGAAGTCATTCAGACATATTGCAGTTTTCTATGCCTAAGAACACTGATTTTATCATAGCAGTGCTGGTCTGATTCAGGAGTTTGCGGTATTCATTTTATAAACCTTATTCTGAGGTGCTCTGAGCTCTTCTGCTCTGCATGTCAGAAGTCATTCTGGAGAAGGAAATTGCCTTAACTCTACTAACTCTGTATGAACTGCTATTACTTTATTTTTATTTTTATTTATTTTTTTAATGTTAGAAATACTTCAGTCAAAATTTAAGTCTGACTTTGAAAATTCTACCTCTTTTGCAAGTTCTGGAGGTGTAGCAATTTTATGAGGCATTTAGAGACCCAAAATGCAAATGGGCATCTAATGAGATTCACAAAAAAAAACCCTATTTCCTATTGAAGTCAATTAGAAATGTAACTTGGTTGTTTCTCTAGCTTTAGGAACTTGAATGGCTAAAAAAAAAAAAAAAAGTGGCTTTAATTCATTTCTCCACTTTTGACAATTTTACCCTAAAGCTTGATTTTTTTCATGTGACAGTCAAGTTTCTGGTACTGAACTGAATAGATAAAATGCATCAGTGTTATATCATGGTTTTTATTTCAGAGCTGTTCAGCTGTTTCTGAATTTGAATGATTTAAAACTAAATACTGTTAAAATACTACTGATGTGCATGAGCATCGTCTCTCTCCTTGATGAATCAAACATAGAGCTGCCACTATTTGTGAGCCTAAGCAACCCAAAATAATATTTATTGTTATGTAATGTTGTGAAAATGTTAAATCAAAGTACTCACTGGCTCCAGTATTGATGGTTGGGGAACAGCATCCCAATATTAAATCCCTACCCACCATTCCTGCATCCCAGCTATCGTCATTTTACAGTGTCTTTTGGTGAAATTAACTGCTGCAGTTATCGAGTACAATTCCTGTGGTGAACTGCAAGTTGTTATTCCTTAGCAAAATTTGGCCTTTTGCCTATCTGTGTCTCACCTCCCACTCAGCCTGGGTGGAACAAGGAGGCTGACTGGGGCAGGGGGCAGAGGAAGCGTAGAGAGAAGAGGAGCAGCCTTGGTAAGAGTCTTCAGAGTACTTTCTCTTGCTGCTCTTGACAGCTTGCTCTTAGGAAAAGGGGTTATGTATTAAGGAATTGCTCATCATCTAACTTTTTGAAAACTCAAAAAGTATTCTGTGTGTGCACATACATGAGAGTACATAGCTTGTCCTAGTGCTCACAGAGGTAAAAACATGGAAGGTTGGATACTTAGTTGTTGATTTTTCTTGGAGTTGCACATCTTTTTTGTACTTTGTCTTTCTATCAGTGTAGTAACTCCAAGACCTGTCCAATATGACCGTAGTGCACACAAAAATAAGCCACATCTGCTAATACATACAAAATTGTGTCCATAACCACAAAGATCCAGCCTCTGTACTAATCCACTTTCCACAGTTCCATTTCCCTAGAAACAAGAGTCTCATGCCCTCCTGCTCTTTCCCTGAAGAAGAAGTTAGGGTTCTTGCTTGCCCTGCTTTCCACCTCTTCCGTATCTAGGTGAATGCAAGGGAAGGAGAATAAAGGCAGAATGATACCAGGACAGAAATTTAGGGCACAGCCCTGAGTGGTAACCTTACAGCCAGCTTAACTTCAGCGGAGGCTGCTGTCTGACTTGAAGGTTTCCAGTTCCTTTGCTCGAGTGTCCTGTACGACACACATGCGTGCTTCAAGCTGTAATTCTGGTGGTTGTGGGAAGAGCTGTACAGCTCACTTCAGGGGAAGGGCTAGTGGGTGGGATTCAGTGGCCAGAGAGAGCAGGTCACAGCCATGAGGCAGGCTTGTCAGTTGTAATTCAGTTTAACTCGATACAAAAACTTCTCTGATCGTCCCTGTCTTCATCCCTGACATGGTTTCTGAAGTCTAATGGAGAAGTTTGATTTCTCTGAACATAGTCTTTAAAAATGATGTCCAGAGCTGTGAGTGCTTGCAGCAGATGTCCCCTGGCAGATCTATTTCAGAAAGGTCCTTGCGAATTCTTTCAAACGGTTTCTCAGCTGAAATCCATGACCTGCTGACGGCCTTCGTAAAAGTGGAAATTCTTTCTTCATTTCCAGAAGACATAAAATACTTACCATCAGATTTCAAAAATCTAAGTTCTAAGGAAACTCGGGTCTCATTTGGGCCTACGAATCCATCTGTGACATCCTGTACTTCCCAGTACAATAAGACTTTCCTTCCACTGAAAAAAAGGTATTAATAGTATCATTTCAGTGGACCTTTGCAGGGAGTTTTTTAGTCCTAATCATCAAAGGCATTGCAATTGTTTCTTTTCCGGTGTTTAATCTTTGACCGCTTCACCCCAAACACCCAACTCTACCAGCATTTACCTGTAGCATTTGTGTTTCAGACATAAAATGTGCATTTCTCTCTGCTGTCCTGCAGTTCAGGAAATGTTACCTTGAATTTGCCCTGTAACCTGTTGTACAATTTACATTTAAATGCAACTTCAGTTTCTCTCTGTTCTAATAAGGGAATGTCCTGTTATATAAAATATGCAAACTTTTAATAATACACATTGGGAAACAGAGTTTCACAGACTCTTGAAATGCTGGTCTGTACCTTGGAATTCCGCAGATCGGAGTGCTAGCTGTTTGGAGAGCCCTGATACATGATGTTGCTCTGGTTTAGGCTAACTTTGAGAGCTACAGAGATTACAGCCTTATGTGCATAAGGGACAGAGGACATGTATGTTGCTTCTTGCTATCTTCTGTTTCTGTTGCAAGCAAGAGAAGAGCTGTATGCTTAAGTTTCCCTATTGAATCCTGTGACCCTTAATTGAGGTGCCCAGTATTTAAGTAAAAATTTTTGTTGGTTTTTTTTTTAACAACAATATTCTGTCTGCTCCAAATACTTTGTAAACTAAAAACCTTAAGACTTTGCAAATAAAACTGGGCTCTCTCAAGGACAGGGCACTTTTAATCATATGCAGGCTTCATTCTGATCCCGCTGAGGAAGCACACTGGCCACTCTCTTCAGAGCTAGGCAAGAACTGGCTTCTATCCTTAAAAACACAGCCACGTTCACTGTGGCATTGGAAAGAGTCTCTCGTGGGCAAAATGATTCAGGTTACAGTTGTTGAAGTTTATTGTGCTATTTGGAAAAACCTGTCTACATCTATTCATAGCCAGTGTCAGAGCAGAATAATTTATGCTGAGGAAAAGCAAAATATATCACACAGCAATAAAGCAGAAAAATCAGAAAATAACTGGCTTTCTTTTTGTTTTTAATTTTTCAGGATATTGCAACACTTTCACACTACTGCTGAAGATTACACCGTAATTTTCACATCTGGATGCACGGCTGCGCTTAAACTGGTAGCAGAAGCATTCCCTTGGATACCTGAAGGCACAAAGCAACCCAGCAGTCGATTTTGTTACCTAACTGACAGCCACACGTCTGTGGTGGGTATGAGAGGGATAACTGCCTCAATGGATGTCTTGTCTGTTCCAGTAAAACCAAAGGAAATCTTGTTAGCAGAAAAAACCAGCTTACCTGCTGAAGAACAAAACTGCACAACACCTCATCTGTTCTCTTATCCAGCTCAGAGCAATTTTTCTGGTACCAAATATCCCCTTTCATGGATACAGCACATAAAATGTGGAAAACTCTGCCCCATCAAAATACCAGGGAAGTGGTTTGTTCTACTGGATGCAGCTTCGTATGTGAGCAGTTCTCCATTAGACTTGGGAGTTCACCAAGCTGACTTTATTCCCATCTCATTCTATAAAATCTTTGGATTCCCAACTGGTGTAGGAGCATTGCTGGTAAACAACCGGATTGCCCCCCTTTTGAGGAAAACCTATTTTGGAGGTGGAACTGCAGCTGCCTACCTCGCAGGAGAGGATTTTTATTTCCCAAGGAAATCTATCGCAGAAAGGTAAGGCTTTGTTTAACAGAACAGGGGGGAGTTGCTGATACTGTTTGCATTAGACAAATGTCTTAAGGTTGGTGTATGCACTGGACTGTGACACCTTTCCTTCTTTATGTGGTTGGATAGGTATTTCACATCTAACTTTTCTTCTTAGTACTCTTCTTAGTAGTCTTTTTTCCTATCTAAAGAACATCATCTGAAATATTTACCTTCCCTCCCTGATGTAATTTGTCACAACTGGTAAAAATAGAAGTTCCGTTCAGTGACATAAAGGTCAGTCCATGCATTTATTAATTTCTATTTAAGGTACTTCAGTGGAACCTTGATTCATTTGTGAAGCTCTGCACCCAGAGCAGCGAGGCCAAGGTTGACCACACAGTATAATGACCCTCAATGAAATTGGAAAGTAAGGTCCGTGTATTTCACGGGAAAGGTGGCATGCTTTACTCTCAAGAGAAGCTTTATGAGAATAACATGTTCAGCAAGTTAAATTACCTAGGACAAATATTTGTAGCACTCTTTTTTCCCTGACTGAGGATCTGGAGAGGCCGTGAAGCACTCCTACTTAAAAAAGAGGAGGTCAAACATACATGCATAAGGAAATGCAGAGCAGTAGATAAGCTTCCCCAGACCCTCAACACATTGAAACACCACTCTTGGTGATGTTTGGTCTCTCTGCCTCTCCCTCATGGCAGCAACAGTTTACATAAATGCAAATGCAGGAAATGCTTGAGATTAGCATTTAGGATTAAATTATAGTCCTTGGGAGAGGCTAGAGGTGAAAAGAGGAAATGATAAAAAAAGCCATTTATGCCTTGCATAAATGAAGGCCTCATTACCCTGGCTCTTTTGTAGTAGGAGGCCATGCATTATTTCTGAAAGAGAAATTGGTATGGGGAATGTCCAGTTAATCTTTTATTTTAGAAATAACAGCAACAGGGAAACATTGACATTCTGTTCTCTGGTTTTGCTTTTTCAAACCAAAAATACACTAAAGTGCAGCATTCACTGGAAGTCAGGATGAAAGGACATAAAAATCATGGGATCATAAGGTGCTCCTGAATCACCTGCAAGCCAAGAAGATAACCTGCTTTGATTTGACTTGGGCAGGCTCTGATCTCTTGAGTGGCTTTTTTTAGAGGACATTGACACACAACTCCTGAGATTGCATAGGGAATAAAAATATCTGCAGTGTGGTTTAGATCTCAATTCTGCTTTTTGGGTTTTTTTAATTAAGAGGGGAAAGGAATAGAATCATAGAATTGTCAGGGTTGGAAGGGACCTTAAAGATCATCCAGTTCCAACCCCCCTGCCATGGGCAGGGA
>WTSP01007004.1:0-19182 GCA_025331215.1 Actenoides lindsayi | reverse complement strand
TGATGAAATAACTACCTCCCCCTCCATGCCCCACCCCACCCACCGCGTACGTCAACATGTTCTCATGCCTATGGTACTTGCAAAGTGATTGTAATGTAGCAGAGGATGGAAGCAGACAGCCTGGAACAATAATTCCCATCCCTCAAGCTGAAGTACTCCCATGGTGCTGCTGATGGCTATAACTCTTAAAACAAAGAGACTCAAACTGAGTTGAATGACGCTGCTGACTTACAGGCACTGGAGCGGGAAGGGGAAATGTTTATCCAGATCTCTCTGGTGGGAAAGGAAACTACTCCTCTTTGATTTTTCTTAGTTCCAAACAAGCAAGGAACTCTTACTATGCCTTCAAATCCTGAATGCAGACAGAATAAGTGTAGACAATGAATTTCCTATACTTATAATGCTATGGCAAGGATTTTTCTGCAGGCATTTTTCAATTTGAGAATGTACTTGAAAGCCTACTTCTGTGTTGGATGAGGCACTACTACCTCTAATCTCCTATGTTTCTAGGTTTAGAATCAGATTCAGTTCTATTGACTTAAACTGTAAATGGTTTGGCTGCCACAGTTTGGCCTTGGCATATGCTGCTGGGCATTAGTACCTCTGAGTTTTAGTCAGTTTCTTGTACATTCATGTAGAATTGGATGTCATATGTAAATTATGCTTCTGTCCTGTGGAAGCAGGTGGGAGTTTGGACTTCAGTGTTTTTTCATTTTACCTAATACTTTTACTAATATTTCTGCAGGTTGTCCTTTTGGCCGATATAACAGTGATTTAAATTATTCTTACTTCACTGTTGAGCTTCAGTCACCATGTTTGTTCCACTTTCCTGTACAGTGTTACAGTGGACTGATGATCAGAGCATCACCTCTGTTTTCATCCAGTAAAATTAGAAAATGTTCTGCTTTCTTTATCACAATATGCCCTACTGTGGTGTGTATGTCTATAACCAATTCATCAGATTTTTAGTAAAGCAATAGTACAGTAAGATCATTGCATGTATTAAGAATTTGCTTTCATCATGTTGTGGAGATCAAGAGTCCTAGATAAGTGCTCAAGTCAACCTAGTGTCACTTGAGTAAAAGATGCAAGAATCAGCAGGAGATTAGTTAACTGCTCCTTTCTCATGAATACCTTTAACCTCTTTATCATTACTGAATATCTGCAATTACATGGTGCAGTGGAAGGTACTTGGTGTGTGGTCAGTTAAATTCAGAAATGATGATTGGCTTTGTAATGCATGGAGTACCTTGGTAGTAATATACACTTGACTGATCACAGATTCCTAATTTTCTGTGTTAGGTTATCTATTTGAAAAAAGGATGAAAGTTAGTAGTAAGGGAGACAGATTAATTTACCTCATGTAAATAAGCAAGGAAAGATGGTGAGCTCAAGTTAACTGAGAACACTAAACTACAACTAAATTGAACTCAGATCTTAGGGTATTCAATTAATTTTGTGGCCACTAAAAGCATATCCTGAAAAAACTTCCCTAGCATGATGCTGCTTTTCCAGAAACCTCTATGTTAATGAATGTTTCTTGATATGCTTGTTATATGTGCTCTTCTTATCAAATATGGGGCGTATTAAAGCTAGTGATCAGGAGGAGGGCATTCACTTTTATTCCATGTAGTTTGACTGCGTTGTAATAGATCTTGGGTCCATGGGGAGTAAAGACTTTGGCAAGGTGAACTACCTTATGAATTGATTTGAATATTGAAATGCTTAACTATTGCTCACTAATGAAGGAGGGTGCTCTTGTGAAGAAGAATGACCATGTAGTAGGAAGTGTTGAATCTTTTAGTGGAAGGAACAACCAAGAAGAATTAAACATATTTAAGGGAAAGTACATTAGTATGCTATCTCTTTGAGAAGATATTCCATTATTGCAAGTGTTGAGGTTAAATGCTTCTAAAAGGGAAAAAGGGGCATCAAAATAATGGCAACTAGATGCATCAGTGTTCTAAGTATTTTAGAATTAAAACAAGAACTTAAATCCTTCCAAAGTTTAATAGTTGTGGTTGGAATCCAGCATGCCTATTATTGTTTTCACATGAGAACCAAACTTAAAAGTATCTAAGAGGGCTTATTCAGAATGTAATTGCTATTGTTCTGCCATGAGAATTTTAAAAGAATTTTCTTCCTTCTCAATATACAGAGCCTGAAATACTCTGAGCTAATTGTTAGAAAATGCCTCAACTCAGAGGCTTGTTGTGCTTTTTTTTTTTTTTTTTTGTTGTTGTTGTTTTTTTTTTTCCTCTGAAAACACAGCTAGATATATGAGACTATGAGCTTTCGGTTTCAAAATGGCTGGCATAACTCCTGCATGTTTGTTGTTTGGCATCCCTTCAGGAAATAAGAGACAAGTAGTTCAGAAACTTTTTTAAAAAGGAAGAATATTTCAGGAAGTAAGTAATTTCTTGGTTCTTGTTGAAAAGGTGAGAGAAACAGACTGTACTCATGATGTGCCTGTGATTTCAGATACAAATTTCTTTTATTCTATTGTATAATAATGGAAAAATTGGAAAATTGGAGGGCTTGCTATCTTGGTTGGATTGGTGACTCAAGTATGCCTTTTGCTGCAGTAAGAATTGTTTTGCAAAAGGCAAAAATCACTGAAGTTGAAATGTTTTGTAACCAATGTTCTGTGTGTTCTGTTGTTGAAAGGAAGGCTGATTACTTATTTAAAACTTACTCAAGTTTTCTTTCTGCAACCATTATTTTTCTTCTGATATTTTCATGACTGATTTTGTTACCTTTCAAAGCTCTCTTCATGGCTAAACCATAAATGGGTTGGTGCAAGCAGGATTTTGTCCGGCAGGTGGCATGAACGCCCAGTGTGTACTTACGAAGTCCATGGAGTGTGCATCTTTTTCTCATGGCTGGTCTTAGATGTATAATTGAGACTGTTGGAAAGGTATATGTGTTTTAGTATGAAAAAGCAGTTTATTTTCAAGAACGTTAAGATATAATTGGAAAACCAAGAATATTTTCTTTTTTTCAATAAACATCCACAATCAACTGTACCTCTTATGCATTAAAAATTGTTGCATCCATACACTGACCTGTGGCTTGCCTCTTCTGGAGATTTGTCAGCTCTAGAAGAAGAGAATTTGTTTTGCCAAGTAAGGAATCTTGAATTTCTTCTATGCTTGTGAGGTGTATTCTGAGTAATATACAGTGGCTCAGAAGAATAGCTAAATATCACCTAATACGCTGCTTGACCTAGTAGCTGGACACACAGCAAACCAGCCTGGCTTATCTGAACATGTTTTTGTGTAGTGTGAAAGGCTAACACAAGCTGAATAGCACTCATGAATAGCATGTATTATGAATCCATGCAGCGTACATTGCCAGAAAGTCTTTACTTCTGAAATACAAAAGAGATGTGAAAGAAACTATGTTTTTGGCTCTAGGTGTGGAGGTAGGATTGTAATACTGAAGGGGGATATAGGCAATTACTGCAAAGAGCTCAGAATATTTTGTTGCCAGGCCAGCAATGACTTCTCAGTGCTGTAGCTGGGGACTCATACGAAGCAGTGCCTTGAAAACATTTGGCTGCTGAAGTATGTCTGTTTTCTTTTCCTGAGGGGTACTGGTTATCGTGTTGAGACTTGAAAGGGAGCTATGTATTTCACACAGAGCATTTATTCTATACTTTTTTTAAGTCCTTAAAAGGGACATCAGGCAAAAGTATACAGGGGCATAATTGGCTATATAGATGAAGTACTGTAAGTTTTACACTTTGAGCATTAAAATGTGTATTGTTTAGTGTCTAAAATGGTATGTGAATGATTATGCCTTATTAGTAAACAAAAATGTTATGGATATTACTTGATTTTGTTTAATTAGTTCATCAGAATTACGATGTATGTTAATAATTATTAATGAACTGTCTTTCTCAATCTCATAATTTTAAACAAGGCACCTTTGGCTCCTAACACTCTAAAATGGGAGAGCTTCTTTCCCTGTTCCTTAAATAATTTGCAAGTTCATATGATATCAATGCTTAGCTTCTATGGTAAACAAGATCTTGGAAAATAAATAATGAAAACCAAGTGGTGGGTTCTCATTATCCCATTCAGATGGTTTTTGATAAAGCTGGCCTATATTCCTGAGTATCTTAAATATGCTTTCCTGTTAATATTGAAATGAACAAGCCTTCCAGCAGTTGTGTAAGAGGAAATTCTTGTTGTATATATTGTAGAGCTACCATTCTGTCTGCTAGTCTGTACATACAGACTAAAAAGGTACCTGGTTCTTAGGGTGGATTACAACTGGCCCTTATCTCAGTGACAGTGTAAGTGTGGGTCTGTCAATTTTGGCTTGTAATTTTAATAAAACACCTCACTTCCAACATCATAGACACATCACAGAGCAACAGAGCTTTTGGAACTTGAAGGAACAAGAGGTAGATGTCTATAGCCTTTTCTTTTCCTCAGAAAACATAAAAAACATTGCATTGAAGAAAACTCTTGGGAAATATAACAGTAAGTAGTGATACTGTAAGTTTCTGATTTATGTAAGCTGGCTAGGTATTGATCTGTATAAAACTCTTCAAAGATGAACTTCATTTTGGTTCACTTCCACAATGACTTTTTGAACTGATAGAAAAAATACATGCACATGTTCCAGCTCCCAATATTGTACATGGCTTTGGCTTTCATGCGTCCGTAACTTCATTTGATGGTGATCTGGTATCCATTATGATTTCTAATGAAATCCCTTTGTCTCACAGCATTGCTGAGTGACAGTGTGGAAGGTCTGGTGTATGTATACGAGGGTCAAAACATTTTGGGTGATACAGTTGCTGGTTTGCTTTTGGTTTTGTTGTTTGGTGGCTTTTTTTTGTGTGTGTGTGTAATGGACAAAAATGTAGTGTGTCTGTATTAGGATGTTTGGAAGTCAATGTAAGACATTGTGGGTAAGTTCCTTTGGAATATGAAACTGTTTTTGTTATGCTACAGAACAGAAATGTGATCTCTGTTATGATTTCTTACTCATTTCTTACTCATGATTATTTTGGTGTGGAATGTAGATGTGGTTCAATTTCTCTTCTAACTATTCAGAAAGATAACCTTGGGCTCCTTTGTGGACTTGTAACATTATCTTCCCTTCAGTTTATGCTCAAAACTATCCTTAAAAGTAACTTCAAAAGACTTCAATATACAGTTTTTATGTTTGAAAACTTTGAGACCTATGGCGTGTGTTGAGAAGAAATAATCAAAATGGGATCCACCTTTAGGAGATGGCCAAAGATGTTGCCAGAATTTGACTCACATTTCATTCATAGTGGATGGAAAGCTACACTCTCATAGGCTCTGAAGGGCATCAGCTCTAAGTATCATTCCTAGAAGACTCGATATTCTTCTGGGTTTGCAAGACTGTGTGGTTGCATGGGTGAAATAAAATCTCTACTGTGATCAAGGACGTACGTGTCACAAACTCTTTTTGTTCGAGATGAGGTTTCTGTGTGTCTGTGTGTTTTCTGTTTTGTTTTAAACTAGATGTTTGCCTTTAAATTGCAAGGAGAAAGAGACACTATTTCTTTGGATGGTGAACAGGTTATAATGAATACTAATGAAAGCATTTCTTGGAGCTACAATCTGAATGACTACTTGCAGTACCAAATACCCCTGTAGAATTGAAAGCTTTTATGTGCATTGAGGAAGATGAACTATTGGGCTGCTGAAATATTTGATATTAGGAATCTCTGCTACTTTTATGTGAGCCTTTGCATTTGCAATGTGTAAAGGAAAATAGGCCCTTAAGATGATTGGCTAAGTTAGAAGTTAGAGAAGAATAGGACATTATAGAATAATGGAAGATTAATAGAATGCAGGTGCTTTAGAATAGTATCTTAAGACCATGGGAACACTTTTCATTGTCTCTCATATAGCCCTTACCATTGCTGGTTTAAAACCCAGTCTAAGTGAATAATGGTTATGAATAGGTTAATTTTCTATGATATGTAAGACATGATAATAGATGGGTAGTCCACTTAGGGTAAGCATTTTATTAAAGGTTAACTACTTTTAGGTAAGGTATAGATCAAAATAAATTGAGGTAAGGGAACAACTCAAGTCTTTCTCAGAATTCTAAAGGCAAATGTCTAAAGATAAGAGAGTGTGATGACCTGTGACATCTGAAGAGGAACTGAAGCAAGATGGTGAAGAATGGCTGAAGATTAATAATGGACTGGGAACTGAGAGTTTGGGAAAAATTCAAAGGACTTTTAATAAGAATATTGATTACTTAATATTGTGTTAAGAGAATATGTATGTGTTTGAATTTTTTAAGTCCTTTGCCACTCACTGAGGTGATGGCCCAACTCTGAGTTGTTAAATAAAGCAAACTTAGAGTAGCCCATTGTATGGTGAAATCCTTTACCAGTGGGCACTTACAGCTGGCAATAGGATGTGCATAGCGTAGAAATGTTTTTTCAAAACTAGGTGCAAAAGGTAGAGAATGATTAGAGCAACACATTAAAAAAAAAAAAAAGAAAAAAAAGAGGCTTATTTTGTTCTTGTCTTAGCTTCACTCAATGGTCCCTCAGGATTGTAAGGACTTCATCTCAATACCTCAGTTCTCAGTAAGAGAGATCAGATCTTTCAGCAAAGCAGATGTTTGATCTCCAGTGTCATCAATAGAGGCCAATGCCCTCATTTGCAGTGTCCCTGATATTATGGCTATAGGTTTTTCTGCTATTAAACTTTATCTCCTTTATCTCTCCCCCAGTTTGTTGGGATGTTCCTTATCTATGCTATTTTCTACTTTGCTGCTGCTGCCACTAGCATCTGTTTGGTCTAGTTCCATGACAACTAACCAGCTGTAACCATGTAGTCATGCACCCTGTAATCACAAAAGGAATGTTTTGTTCTCCAGAGTAGCTGGCTGGAACTGCAGTGTCTCTATTTCTTAGCTAGCAGGACCAGGTTTTTTTTCTCTTCCATTTTATTACTGAGGATCTGAGATTCCCACGCTGTGCTATAACCCTGTCATGAAATTCTGCAAAGGGGTAGTTTCTGGTTTAGAATGTCTGTAGACCTTCACTGCACCGAAAGCTCACAAAATAATAGGTCAACTTATAAAACTGCACATCATAGCTTTGCCTAACCCCATCCTTACTTTTTTTGAGATTGACAGTCCAGGAAAAACGACGTGTTAGGAGTTCAAAGTTCAGTAGGTTGTTAATGCTTTGCTTCCTGTTGCACAGTTTGGGCTTTTTTTTGAGATGTTGTACTTTTAATAGACTTTGAGAGATCTCTTTCAAAGCTTCTTCCTATAAACAGTGATGGGAGATGAGTAATTTTTCATGTCGTCTGAGCATATTGTTGGTGTCTGAATGAAAAAGGGAGGATTGAGAAAAGTTTTGAGCAGGAGACTATTATCTGCTTTGAATACAGTCTTCCACTACTGTTCTGTGATAATTTGATATTAAAAAGTGAAATGCCAGACTGAATATAATACGCACTGAAGAACAAAAAAATTAGCTGTGGGACAAGGACATACTAAATGCTTGACTTCAATGACAGGTTTCATGCATTTGAATATTTGGCTATTTTCTTTCTGAGACAAGTTATGATTGAACTAAACCTACTATATTTAGATGTGTTAATTCCTTGTCTGTAGCAAAACACACAGTCAATACATGTCTATTAACACATACTTGTCTCACACTGTCTTAAGGGATGGAAGAGAGGACGTGTGCTTCTGAAAACAGCAGGTATGGGTTAAGAACCTAGTGAATACTTCTTTAGGTAAAAAGCCCTCCAACTTAATATGACTTCTGTTGTTTAATATATATGTTGCCTTTTTGTCTGTCTTTAACATGGGTAACGAGGGTGAAAGAGTCTATCTTCTCTGCTTAGCATTCCCTTTCTAGTCCCTTGAGCAGCATTTGCAGTAGGCTGATAACCATGATAGTCACTTCTGACTGATAAACTAAATGGAAATGATTTTATCAAAATAAAAAATAACTTCTTGTATCATAAATAGTCATAGTGATATTTGGAAAAATGAACACTTGGGGAAAAGGAGATAGATATAAATGAATTTGAGAGCTTTTTAGGAATCGAATGTTTAATAAAATTGGTTTATAAATTCTCTTCTTTCAATTTTGCCATGGTAATAATATCTTTTTATTACAAGGAAAGAAACTGCTGGAGATGAGGGCAGAGATGATACCCTAGTGAAAGCATACATAAAATTCAGTTTCAATTGTTTGGAGAGAGGGAATCAGTGAAATACCTTAGTGGATACTATGCATTTTGATTTCATGTGATGGCTTAACTTTCACATTTAAAAAGAAATAGAGATATTTTTTCCTAGTATCCATTTGTACTATTCTGAGAAGCAGTAAAGGTGGTGGCTGGACCAGGTTGAAGCAAAGAGAAGGTTGATGGTCACCTCTGATGAGCCTGTCCAGGGTGTAGCTGGAGGGATTAGAAGCATGCCAGCAGTAACTTCTGAGGAAGGAAACAATAAACATATCCACGATGACATTTTATTACATTTCTACAGCACAGTTGAATGACATTTATGCATTTCCTGACACAGCTGTAAAAAGTACAAGATGGCCTCTGTACTACTGAATGAAAGGGCTCCTGGCAGGACTCACTGACTTCAGCTGTGCTCCACACAGCCCTTTGTCCATCTAGATTGATCAGATCATGGAAGGGAATTTAAAGTACAGGTTTCCCACTTGTATGCCCTCTGAGAACCAATAGAAAGAAGAAAGTTATTCAGAGGCACTCAAATACTGGCAAGATCATTATAATTTTCTTTCCTTCTGTGTTCTGCAGTTCCCCACAGACATCAAAGATGGGCACGAGAATCAGCACAGGGGTTCAGTGGACTGTCAACAAATGGGGTTTGGTACCTGTCTTGACTGATGCTGATCTCAGTGTATTGAAAAAGAAATCAAGCCTGCTGCTTCCCTCCAATAAAAGGAAGAATGCAGGGGGCCTGCACATTCTGTGCAGTTCTGCTGCTAATGAGTGGTTTGAAGGAACCATACATGAAAAGCTCCCCACTGAGCTTACTGAATTTTATGTAACAGCCTTATTAACTGGTATTAGTGTTAAATGTCCATTTTCTCTCATGGGCTCCTAGTGGTAGATGAAAACTTACTGTTTGGTCGTCTTATTTCATTCGGCTTGACTGTGCATAGTGCTAAGGGAAGACAAAAATCCTTTTGAAATGAGCTCAGAGCAAGAAAAAGCTGTTTCAGTTGCAAAAAAAGTGCTTGGGACTATTTTGGAACGTGTTGTTGCAGTTTTAGTAGCAGTTCAGTAAAACTGCTGTGTAATATTTTAGCTGCCTATGGGACTTTTCGAAAAGCAAAACCTATGATGTCATTTCTCTTATCTTCTCTGCTGTTCTGGGGGAGGGAAGAGGGAAAGGATGGGGTAGAATTCAGTCTCCAAGATACACTTTTGTTAGGGTTACAGCTCGAGGACACTCGAGAGTTTCTTTGCTTTGATAAATAAGTCTATTGCTTTGTCTGCAACTTTTCACATGCTTTACGTTCCCCATATATTTACATAGCTTTTGATGTTTATATATATGGGGGACAACTGCTTTAAATATTTAAATTGTTACAAAGTAGATAGCTTTCTTGAGTTACGATTTGCTAATTGATTGGTATGACCAGAATATTTAGTGTGAGATAATGTAAACAGGTCAGTGCAAGGCATGTATAGCAATACAGTAGGAAGTCTGAAAAAGCTGCTACATGCCCTTGTTTACTTCCTCAGGCTTCTTAGGGCATTTTCGCCATAAGCATTTTGGTGTAACAGAAGCTACAAACTATGTTTGATAAATCTACTGCAGCGAGCTAATGCTGGAATCCAGCTGTGTTGCTTTGCTGTTGTACGTTTGTAACGTAAAGATTCACTACGTAAACACTGCTTTTAAAGGAGAACCTGAGGAAAAGATAACGTGCTTATTCTGAGCCCTTGCTTTGTTTTGCTAGTTCTTGTGCCGGAGATGAGACTACTACAGGAAAATCAGGAGCATTTTGCACTGTTGGTCACCTACTAAGTCTGTTCCCAAAAATGATAGCAGATTTTTCTGTTTACATCTAGGAGTTGCCAGCCTGGTTTGCTTGGGTACCACTGGCCATGAGATCCTGCAGAACATACCTTTTCATCCTGGCTTCTTTTATTCTCTTAAGCAGACACTATGATGTACCCCAACATTTTAGTTGATTCAGGGTATGAGTATGAGGCTGCACTTCTCAATGCGCTCCCTCGCTTGCTGAGTCAGTCTGAATCTGATTCTTTGCTTGCCTCCTGACAACTTGTATCTTGTCCAACCCCATCAGCAGGTGGCTTGTGACTGCCTATGGGGCCCATAAAGCCAACGCTTCACTCAAGGAATTCAGAGCCATCTTCTGCCAGTGTTTCACAGGCCTTTTCAGTTACATCTACTGCTGAGTGTATTTTCTGAGGGAAATATTGAGCCCTATCAGGCTTGAAAAGAACTTTAATTTCACTTCTAATCACTAGGAAGATATAAATCTATTTGGGGATGGGTCTCCTGAAATATTTCCTCCCTATGTCCCACGCAGTACCTATATTGCCATAAATTGGCAGAGTGTGTCCTCTCTGTTGCTGTATGAGCTTAGCCTCGAGGTAAAAGAGTTGGGGCTATTCTTGACAATCTTCACTATTTACATCTTGCAGTTTCCTTCCAAATTGCCTTCACCTTTCTTCAAAAACATTTCTTTAATCTAATCAGTTGTGGTTACTTTAGCCTCTTCATTTTTTCTCTTCCTCTCTAATGTTGGTCCTGCCAGCAGGCTCCAGCTTTACCCACTTAGCCCAGGAGAAGTTCTAGTTTAGATGACAGCGTGGGTCTTGAGATTGTTTTGGAAAGGGATTTACTCCCAGAACATGTTTGGTGTTAGCACAGTATAAATGTACATATTGTCAAGAATTAGAACAAGATTTCCTTGTGAATAACCATATGCCTGGGAAATGCTTTCTCTGTATGTTTGCAATACACACTTTTACTTCTTCCCTTCAGTCTCTAAAACCTCTGGGAACCGAATATGAGCAAAATGACAGGATTTATCAATTGTCCTAAAGGGTGCTTCTGCATCTAAAAGTTTCATTAAGAACTTTTGATGCGTAGGTAAACTCATGCAATTAATTTAAGCACATAATATTTTATACAGCAGTCCAGAGTTTGGAAACAATTCTGGTTTTGATGCTGTAGTTAGGAGCCAAATACAGTCCTCTGGTCCTGAGATGAGTTTAATCTCATGGTGTTTGGAAAGAAAATCAACGCAAGAAGAGTTATCCCTAAATAACTCTATCAGTGAGATTCATTCATTCTTAAGTGATTTTGAATTCAAGCAAGATTAACAGAAATAGTTAAATATTTTAAAATATAAAATCTCTCTACCAATGGTCTTAAATCACAGCAGATTATGGGGAAGCTTGCAAAGCTTCAAAGCTAAGGGACCAGGCTTTTCACATTGATCAGTGAAAACTTAGTAAATTTAACTTTGTTAATTACTTAGTTAAATACTTAGTTGTATCATCAAAGCATAATTACTTTTGCTTTTTAAAGTCTTTTTCACCATCTAGGAAAGCCAACTTGAATCTTACAACTAAGGTACTGAAATTACTGCCTTTTACATTCTATTTTAAAATGACATTTCTGTTCAATGTGAACTTTCAGTTTCCTTTTACAGTGGGAAACAACAGCATCTCGTAAAGGTTAATACTTGTGAGTTTGTAAGTGAAATCAAGCTCCATTATTATATTATCTATACCTGTGAAAGGGGAAATAATTCACTGTGATTTTTTTTCTCTCATACAGTACCATTATTGAGAATATAGTCCATAAATGGTCTCCATATGGCATTGGATATTTTCACCAATATCCTGCAATCTGTAAATCATTTTTCCAGCTGATGTCTATTTTAAAATTATATATAATTTTCATTATTACATCCATAGTATAGGTACTTCTTTAAATTAACATTTTAAAAGTAAATGGACCATAACCACTTTTATAGATCCTTTTCCTAGTGGTATGTGTGTTCACGTTTGGACACTAAATAACAGTTTCTCAACTGACAGAGGCTTTCACATTGTAAAAATACATAAATGTAGAGTTACGATCTGAAATTTTGTGACATTAAACCCAAAACAGTAGACTGAAAGTTAAGGGAGAAATGAGCACGTAGATGCAGAGAGGTTTTGCCTCAGCTGTGACTATTACGAGTTCCTTCAGACAGAACTCTTTGGCTCAATATGAACACAGTGCTCTCCAGTCTCCAGTATTGAATTTTGGACTCAAGGAAAGCTAACCTTCAGATCCCTTTATTTTTTGAGGCTTTAAAAAAACCTATTATTTTCTGATGTTTGCCTCAAAGTGATTTTTTTCAAAATTTAAAAAATTCATACAGTGCTGTTCAATGTGAAAAGCTTGGTCCCTTAACTTTGAAGCTTTGCAAGCTTCCCCATAATCTGCTGTGATTTAAGACCATCGGTAGAGAGATTTTATATTTTAAAATATTTAACTATTTCTGTTAATCCTGCTTGAATTCAAAACCACTTAAGAAAAATTCCTGAGAGTGTTTTCAGAAATGTCCATGTCTGAAGATGAAGACTAATCTGTACACAAAAAGCTGATGCACGCTGTGAGCTGATATTTGCTTGCTTACCTCCCTTCTGCTTTCTCCCCCTGGCAGCAGCCTCTCCGGTGCTCCTGGCAAGCTGGTGACGTGCAACTTATGATGCTAGATTTCTCGAGCATGCTTGATTTTGTTTTCTTCTCAGGTGAGTTGCTTCACATGTAGAACGTTTGCTTGTACAAGTAATTTTGCACAGTAATTCAGAGAAAGGAAAAAAAAAAAAACCAGTTTAACTAATGAGGTAAATTTGGTCAGAGCAATAGGTCTGAAGACAAGCAGTGGAAAAGGATTGCCTTTCCCAGGTTATGCTAAATGCTGAGTGCAGACCATACTGATGTTGCCAAGCTTTTGACATCTTTCAAAACGGTAATGATAAGTTTAAACCCCTACTGGTATCCTTTAGGGGAAAAGCTGTCAATGAAATATAAGCTACCAATCCAAAATAATGGTATATTTTAAACCTGGGAGTCGAGTTAAATTAATGTCACCTCCAGAAGGCAAATATGATAATTTTTGCTGTTGCTCAGTCTTTCAACTGAAGCATTCGTTGCTTAATAAAATTTGACTTGTATGCATAAATAACTTTGCAAGGTTAACACATCATTTTCTATTAAGTATCTGGATGCTTTCCCATTTAAAACCAGTCAGTGTTCTCATAATGCCTCTTTGCTCTCCAGTCTACCTCCCACCTCCAGGCCCTCACTGCCATCCAAAATGCCATAGATTCGTGTTCAGAGAGGATAGGCCTCTATCACCACGGCATCTAGGTGAATGAAATAGCTTCTGGATTTAACGGCCTGCAAGGCTGGTGCTTAGCTGATAAATAGAAAGCTTCAGGTTCAGCATTTCAGCCCAAATTCAGAAGTCCTGGCTTTGCCTTGTTACAGTGTTTCATTGCACATTTTGACAGTAGTGGTGAAGTTACACCTGCTAAATGAGAGGACTACTGATTGTAAAGACAACCGGCATCTGCCATGGGATCACACAGCAGCTGAGGTTGGGAGGGACCAACCAGAGCCTCCAGTCCACCCGCCCCACTCAGAGCACTGCCAACAAGAGTAGTCAGGACCACGTCCAGTTGACTTTGGAATGTCTTCAAGGACAGACTCCTGCAAACAACGTGACCTTGTCAGAGCAAGTGCACTGGGTTTATATGGCGAGGTTCTGGGGTGTGTGTGTGGAGGGGCAGTGGGGTGGCCCCTGTGAGGAGGGCCTGGGGCTGCCCCGTGCCGGACACAGCCGGTCCCAGCCGGCTCCAGCGGCCCCACCGCAGGGCACAGCTCAGCCCCTCGGCCACGGGCCAGAGGGAGAGAGGGAGCCTCGGGGAAAACCTGGCTAAGAAAGGGCAAAACGCTGCCCGGCAGCCGGGGCTGAGGGGAGAAGTGTGAGAAACGGCCCTGCGAGCCCCGGGGGGAGCGCGGGAGGAGGGCAGGAGGAGCTCCAGACGCCCCAGCAGAGATGCCCCTGTGGCCCCAGGAGAAATTTCCACTCCCCACCACATGTATATTTTCTATATTGGGTAGAATACAGCGAAATTAACTTTTTTCAGTTCTGTATAAGGCCTAGGTTCTCCTTAGACATGAACTCCACAGATCCTTATTTTCTCTCTTCAGTGGATGTCCTGCCTGGAAAACAGAATATTTGGCCTAAATATAGTAGTTAAGGAGCAAGCTGTGCCACTTGAATGGCTAGGGACAGTAATTCCAATCTTGCTTTCTAACCTGCGTTCCTATGCAGAAACGCAGAGGTAACAACTTCAGCAGTTTCTGTGCTGCAGGGTGACTGCTCAGGCCAGCCACACCTTTTCTCAGTCTTTTTACATGATGACTGTTTACATCTCTATCACACTGTCTAATTTGTTGCCTTTTCTGAGAAATTAGTTGAAAGCCGAAAACAATGGATACTAATTTTGATCCTAAGGTACGTTTCTGGCCAAGTAGGTCGTTCAAATGCTGGTTTGTTTTTCTGTAGTGGGAGTACAAGGACATCTTAATCCCGTCCTTCATACTGTCAAAGAATACCTGGAAGAAACCTAATAAACATGGAAATACTTCAAACGCTTTATTTTTTGGAATAGCAGTGTTAATTTTAGAAAACATTTTGGGCCAACTCTAGAGCAGGCACTATTGTGAAGAAATCCTCAGTATAAATTATGTTCTGCAAGGGGAAAAGAGACATAAACATTAATTTATTTTTTTTTTAAATGTGATATATCTGTGTCCATATTCCCATGTTACCTTTAGCTATTGGAGACTTGAGAAAGAAGATCACTGCTGAAGTTCAGTGAGGAAAATTGCCAGTTTCACAGGGCTGTATTTCCATGACTTAAGTCGATGTTTTGCTCTCAAGTCTTCATGACAACTATGCTTTCCTCATCCTCCCATTTTCTGAACTTTGAGCAACTGAAAACCCCATGCAAACTGAGATGAGGCTGCCCAGCTGTGCAGATGTGGTTGTGTCCTGTGATGTGGGAGCAGCTCCCTTTCTCCATCTGGCTGTGGTATAAAGAGAAGCACACCTTGGATGGCTCCTGAGTAATGTGCCATCTTTTCTCCTGCTTCAAGGCCCACAGATGTAATTGGCTAGTGGACTGCTCAGCTGCATCCAGCCTGTGTTTTTGAGGAGCTGAAGGGAATGCATGAGCTATATATTTTGTGATGAAATAGAGCAGATAAAGAATCATTAATTATATTATTACACTGTCAGTTACTGTGATTACAAAATATTTTTGTGAAGCTTTCAAGCATCATGTTGTCTGCGTGTGTAGTTTTTTAGTTTCTCCTTATCTGGGGTATTTGCCGACAGCACAAGGAATAGTATGTGGGGTTTGCATCAAGTGGTTAGGGTCATAGTCATTTCAGTCCTGGCACAATATGAACTTATTTGGACTAACAAACCCCTTCTAGCTTGAGATCAGCTTAGTACAGTTCCTTCAGGCCCAGACAGCTTCTTCTGTGCATCAGTGCAGGATTTACGACCAGAAGACTAAAACATCACAAGATTTAACTTGCTACAACTGTGGGATTTTTTCTCTGTTAGATATTCTTTATTTTCCCCTAGGAAATCTCTTTGTAGATTGTTTTTTTCTCATCTTCTGTTTTGTGATCTTGGTTGCATGAGAGCTGCAATTTTGTGCTTGTCTCGCTATCACTAATTTTTGATGACAGTTATGTTTATTTAAATGTCTTCCAAACCAGACAATGTCCTTCCAGTACCTGCTCTCAATCTTGTGTGATCTAGTGACCTGCAGGTATAAGCAGTTCTGCTTTCAACTCAGATATCTCACTCCCAGTATTGTGGCGACAGAGCACTGACCCTGCTGCTCAGACAGCAGTATTTTACAACTACATGACCTGCCTTTGTGGCTTTGATCAATCTTTTGTATCAGGGAAGTTGGACTTTTTTTGCCCTTTCCTTCATTCCATTGTTAAATTGATGCTTTTGCCTGTGCTTCCACTTTCTCACCTTTTTTCCTCCTGCCAGTTCAGTTTGGTCCTGTTTTCCCATTGTTCAGTCTCTGGCATTGACTTTGTCCATAGCCTTAACTCCCTCCAGTTCCCTTTCAACTCATAACCATGAGCTTCACATATGTAAAATGGATTGTCTCATCCTTTTTAGAAAAGATAAAGGCATGTTTCTTTTTTATTAAAATAACAGCAACAACAACAACAACAAAGGCAGAAAAAACAACTGTTCTCAGACCAGAGTATTTCTTTCTGTTGCTGTTTCCATTATTTCCATTGCTCACCCACTGCAAAGATGCTGCTGGTTTTACACACACACCCCCACACCCACACACCCACACCCCCCACACCCACCCTTCCTACACAGGGTGCCAAGCACACAGGAAGGAAAGAGAGGGAGAAACCATCCTGCTATTAACTAGGATCCAAACAGAAGAAATTTCTGAGTAATGCTGCCACCTCCCTTCCAGTATGCTTGAGTGAGTGGGGCAAATGCTTTGCAGAAGCAATTGAAAGAAATTCAAAGAGCATTATGTACACACAGATCTGAGTTAACAAAATGTGTTGCAATGTCTCAGCTTAAACCTGTAATAAGTTACGCTAAAGTTACAGGAACTGTTCAGATGCATAAAGCTTGGATAAAGTTCACTTGCTGCATTAAGAATCCAAGTTCTCTTCCCTATTGTATAATAGTTTTTGAAGTAAAACAATAGTCTTTGTAGATGATAAAATGCAAGAACCCAAGAAGGAAACTTAGCAGGAACAATGAGTACTTTATATCTTTCACCCCCCTTTCTCCCTTCCCTTAGATTTGGCAGGATCCTTCAGGAATGGAAAACATACCCTAACATTAACCAGCATACAGGAAGGGATTTCTCAAAATTTCTGCTGTTAGTGATCTTAAAGCCAAGCTTTGAAAGGGCCTTAAACTCATGCATGCATACAATGTTCGTGTTCACCTTCCTGATGTTTTTGTCTAAGTGTTTTAATGAGCCCACAGTGCACACAAGATGCTGCTAGAAAAAAACCCCCACATTTGTTCATATAAATGACTTGGACAGCTATGCAGTTGTAAAGATTATTCTTTCTTGTGTGCCTTTGCTGATGTGAAACTGAAGAACTTCAAAAATGTGGCCTTGAAGGGGATTTTTTAAAGCAGTTATTCAACTTGGATCCAGTTTTGTATGCATAATTATATACATACACGGCCTGATGGTTATCTGACACAGGTTTTATTGCCAAGGGACACATTCCATTATTCATAATGCACACTGGTAGAAGTGTAATATGCCTACCCTTGGATTTTTGTTGCTGCAGTGCTTGAGAGCCCTTGTCATGGATGGGGAGTCTGTTGTGTTAGGCTCTGCACAACTGGAGCACAAATAGATGTTCCCTGCTTCCAAGAGCAACCCTCCACAACCTATTTGGATGCCTAATAGGATTCTTTTTCGTCAGATGTACCTCAGACTTGGGAGGGTTTTTTCTCAAACACCAGGTAAGCATAATGCCTTCATTTTACGTTGGTGACATTACAATGTTTAAGAGGTTTTTCATATTGTAAACACAAATCCTGATCTTAGTACTAAAAGTCTTCCATAATATTTTAATCTCCATGATCATTAAACTTGCAGGAAAACTCCATGCATGTAAAATGATTCAGTGGTGTTGCCAGTGTGTGTCTGTTAGTATGCGCAATCATGGAGAGAGTTTGTTTCCCTTTTGTGTTTAGATTTGGTATGTTCATGAAACTTAAAACTATCACAGGTTTGTGTATGAAAAGGTGTCAGTGCTCATATTTACTATACAGTAAAAATGAAAAGTGAAGAGGCACTAATGACAGTCTGTGGAGTACTTGAGTTAAGGAAAGGGAGGTGCATACAGGGACAGTAACTTACTGCTCTATAAGTGGTGGTATGTGTTGATGACCTCACAACCTCTATGAGCAATTGTCAGGTGCAGTTCTCTTGTTTCAGTTCACACTCATTGCTTTCCATCCTTACCCTGTGCACCCCTGTGAAGAGCCTGACTCCATCTTCTCAATGACCTCCTTGTATGTATTGGAAAACTGATACTAGGTCCCTCCAACATCTTCTGTTCTGCAGGCTGAAAAAGCTCCAGTCCCTCAGCCCTCCTCATAGGACAATGTTCCAGCCCCCATACACTGATCTCACTTTATTTTTTTGATGTCCACCTTGTTTCAGGGGTGCACAGCTGATTTCAAATGAAATCTTCTAAAGTGCCACCCAGAGGGAGAGAATCCTTTCCCTTGATGTCCTAGCTGTGCCCCTTTTAACACAGACCAGGGTGCTGTTGGCCCTCCTTGCAGCCAGGGCACACTGCTGGCTCAGGCCAAGGCTGCCAGGTCCTTTATGCAGAGCTGCTCCCAGCCAAGCAGGGTCCAGCCTGTGTCTTTGCACCAGAGCTTCCTGCCCAGGGGCAGCACTTGGTAGCTGTA
This sequence comes from Actenoides lindsayi, assembly GCA_025331215.1. NCBI lineage: Eukaryota > Metazoa > Chordata > Aves > Coraciiformes > Alcedinidae > Actenoides > Actenoides lindsayi. Next base: position 611 of record WTSP01007004.1, on the reverse strand, counting down.
CTTGTTTTAGTAACCTCAGAAATCAAATCTGAGTAGTCTAGTGCAATTTGCACATGATTGCTGCATCATTCCTGTAACATTTGCTGATCAAATCATCCTGACTTGTACGTGTATTAAAACACTGCATATGAAGCTACAGAGATTTTATAGTGTCAACCTCGCTACCTTGTGCTACTTAATTGATGTTGATTAACATTAAAATTCAGATCCAAAAGCTAAAAAAACCAAACAACTGAATAGGAGGCGGGAAAGTGAGACAGTGAGGTGAGAGGGAAAGTTGCAGTGCGGATCCAGATTTGCAGCTGACCGGACTCAAGGTTCAGACAAATGCAAAGAGGACACCTGGAAATGCAGGTGGAATTACAGTCTTGGTCTAAGTTCTCTTTCTGCTCCTGCATTTAAATACACTGAAATGCTCTGTAGTGGCAACCACCAGGCAGTGGCTGAGGGGAGCTGCTCCAGAGTCAGCCTGACCCACAGCGGAGCTGTAGATCTCAGCCTACAGGGGCTTTCCTGAGGTTTTCCTTTGGTAGGGAAATGACAGAGAAGTGGAGAGACCCACCAGAAGCCAGCAGCTCTTGCAGGAGAGGCTGACGAGGCCTGGGCACTGC
>WTSP01007003.1:0-60025 GCA_025331215.1 Actenoides lindsayi | reverse complement strand
CTAGGAAGGGGCTGGCATCTCGGCTGCTAGAGCAGCGCGACCGATGCGAGGAACACAAGCACGGGCAGAGGCCTCGTCTCTCCCCTGTGCTCTCTCCTGTCCTGTCGGCTCACTCAGAAGAGGCTTTATTTGAATGTAGAAGTTGTTGGGTGTGAGGCTGCAGTGGAGAGTCACCAGGAGATGTCTGAGCTGTGGCTGCAGGGGATGTGTGTGGGAGAGAGAAAGTGCAAGAACTAACTTCCTTTATATTTCATTAGTTTAATAGTTGTTTATTTTCTGACATGTCCCATTTTAAGTGTATTTTGGCTTGTGTATTATACATATGTCTATTAAAATTAAGCAGATTTGCCACGGTCTGACAATGTTAATACTGCTCTGAAAATATAAACAGATGTTTTACGAGCTCTCAGGTTGTGGGTTAACCACAGCTGGCTTGGGTGCTTGTCGAGGAGCCCACGCTCTCCAGTACCTGGTGGGAAAGTGTCCCTGTGTCCTTAGGTGGGGCTGTCAGCAGAGAAGTGGAGGGTGTCTTGCTTTACCCTAGCAGCTGTAATGGCTGACTCGGGGTTTGTTTTAAAATCTGGAAGTGTATCATTTCTACAAAAGGACTAAAGAAATGCAGAGCGTTTAGTAAAGCTGAACTGGCCTCTTGGTTCAGCAAAACCAAGAGGTGTACACCTGCCAGCCTGGGAGTAGCCGGATACCCTGTGTGCTCAAATCCTGCTCTGGGCTCCCCTTCAACTCCCATGTCACGGAGCTTTCGGAGCAGACCAGGGCAGAGCATCTGCAGCCACCTCGGGCAGGGTGACAACTGAAGGACCCAAACTAGAGTGTCAGTCCCAGTAACCACTGATGCTGCTCCTGTGCTGACACGTGGCTCACGGAGGCCACTGATGCCTCGACTGCTCTGTTCACAATCAGTTCCTCTTTCCGTGCAACTCTAAACCAACATGCACGCATTCGTTTGGTGCTTGTCATGGACTTGCTTTTGATCAGCCTTCTGTGACCTGTTGGTTTATTTCATTCCAGTTCCAAACTGGTAATCACACTCGACTGAACTCTCTGGACCTAGTTACAGAGCTGTCTACTGTATCTTCTCATCACTTGACATTTGGTCATGTGTCAAATGTTTTACATTTTTAAAATCTATTTTGCTTTTTGTTCTTTCATGGAAATAACTTTGTTTTTCTGATGGATTTCTGTTCTTATTCACTGCATTTGGTTTGGGGTTTGGTCTGAACTTTCTTCCCTTTCTGTTGCCTGTTTTCCATCAGTTGATTTACAGCCCGTTCGTGTTGTGTAGCCGCAGTGCTGCGGGAATCTGCCGGCCAGCTCAGCTCTAAGTGCACGGTCCCGCTTAGTGCTGCGTGGGGAAACTGGGTCGGGCCCCCTACGTGACACAGCTCCAGTCTGTCTTTAACGGGCACTGGTTTTGAAGGCTCAGCTTCAGTGCTGCTAGCTTCAGGGCTGTCACTTGCTCTTCATTGTACTCCATGTGTGGTACAGGGCTGATTCTTGTGTGACCCCACCTTGGGCCCTCGCTACCGGACCTTCCTTTCTGCTCAGACTGGTGCTGCAGCTGCTTTTCCCAAAGTTTAGCAGTACACTGTGGCTGTCATGGAATCAACATTTGGCCCCTTTGCTCAAGCTTTCTGTCTCTTCCACCTTTGGCTCTCCCAGATGTTGTTGGTCATTTCCGGGTTGTAATTAATAATAATAAATCAACAGAGTCCATCAGGGCTGGCTATTTCCTGCCACCACTTGAATTAGAGGGCTGTGTTTTGTTGGGGTTTTTTTTATTCCAGATTTTCCAACTGTTGGTCAAGGGAAGCTGTCATATGGGGACTGCTGGTTAATAATAAACCCCACCACATTTCCTCCCTGGGAAAGTAACATCTTCACATCTGCTTTTGGGTGGAAACAGCTGTTCTATCCAAGCCTTGTCTATCTTGAAAAGAGACAGGCATTCTGGGAAAGTGTTCCAGCTGGGCGGGTTTGCTCTTCTCTTTTTTTTTCTCCTTCCTTTTTTTCTTCCCCACCCGAAATCTTTCTGACATTGATACGCGCCAAGCAGCCAGCAGTATCCAAACATTTGCCAGGCATTTGTCTCTTGCACAAAACTGTATAAGCAACCCAGGAAAAGTCATGAAAGATGTAATAAGACTGGGGGGGGGAGCGGGGAAAGGCTGCTTCTTAAGGATGCAAATATTTAAGAAAGGTGTTATCAACAGCATGAATACACAGGAGCAAAGCGACCAGAGCCGGTGGAGCCTTAGCCTCTACCAGTGGGTAAGAGTGAAGGAGTCCTGTTCTGTAACCGAGTTTCTGTTAACACAGCAGCAAAATTAGGTAGGGAAGGGAAAACTACACAATGCTTCTGAGCCAACCCTAGTTCAGTAAATAAATGGCTATCAGATTATAGCGGCAGATATTACTGGGCTGGATAGGCACATTCAGGTGACTGCAGCAAATATTTTGCTTTATCTTAATGGAGAAGCCAATGACTTTCTCATTGCAATATCCCCAAGGCAGCTGCAGAGCACGTTGCGCATTGCAAGCGAGGAGAAGTGATGCTCCAGGTTGCTGTACCACCTCTGTTTCAAGTCACTAGCAATGTACTTATTTAAAATGCATAAATCTGAATTAATTGTCTCAATTTCAGTGGCTTGACCCCATACCCTAGAGTAGTGAGAACAGTGTTTTGCCCTGAGGCACCTAACCAAAGGATAAAAATTGCCATTGCCAATGTTTGCACCCTACTGTGGACTTTAATTTCTTCAGAAAAGGAAAGGTATCTTGCATTGTGCTTGTACCCACTGTAGTGAAGTCTCCAGCATAACTGAATCTCTGCATACCCCATCAGTGCAAACAGGCTAAGTGTGCCAGTGCTGCTGCTGCAGCTGCATCTCCAGTCTTTATCTTCTCAGCCCATAAACAGCAGCTCTAGCGAGATGAGACAGGAGAGCTAACAGCTTGCTGGAGCACAGCTCACACCGCCTGCCACCGTTTGCTTTGCTGGTGCTCCCACTTTGAGTTTCATTTCACAAACACTTCTACTTCCAAGCTCCACTTTTACAACTTGAGTTCAATCTCTCACTTGCGTGTGCTACTGTCCCCTTTGAGAGGCTTTCAGATCACGACTGGAGCTATCAGGACTATGCGGAGCTTCTCCCTGCTGCCAGATACTCTGCCCAGGTCTTGCTCTCCTGATCATCCCTGGAGCCCTTGGGTTGTCAGCGGCAGAGCCCGTCTGTTCTTCCTCTCAGCTGGCGTCAGCGTGAGCCAGGGTGATGGTGGAGGAGAGGAACCTTTGGTGAGCCAAGACACTGTCCCTGGCTGCTGCTTCCTGGTCCTCTTACCCTGCCTGGAGTGGACAACTAGCCAGTGGTGAAAGCAAACCAGCTGCAGAAGTTTTCAGGGAGCCTTAGGCCCTCCTTCCTCACTCACCCCATGGGTGCTTTCTGTGTTGCATGAACATTTGCTCCTTGTCGCTCGAGGGGAAGAGCACAGTGTGTATCAAAGCCAACAGTGCTCCAGCAGTGAAAATGTGAGGAGAGCTGCTAACAGCTCAGGAGAGGCTTGCAAGGCTTAGAGTGATGAAACAGAACCACAGCAGCGTGGCTGCAGACTATCTAGGCCAATTACTTATTTTCTTGTGGTCAATGCTACTCCTAGAAAAAAAAACTGCAGCTGGGGGCTTGTGTGTGCCCCCAGTGTCACCCTGACTGGCTGCTGCAATCCTGAGTGTGTGTCAGGCTCTGCCTTTGCTGGGAGAACTGTCACTGGGAGCTCCATGCCCTGAGGCCCAGCGCAGTGTGAGAAGTCAGCAGAAGCCCTGCCAGGCAATCGACTCACTTTTTCTTTTCTTTCACCGCCGTTCCCCCCCACCCTCCGCGTTTGGATTGCAAAGGATTCCGAGTGACAGATTTTGTGCAAAGAAGGAAGAGCATAAATGGAGTGAGACTGGCAGCGTCTACCAGCACCCCTTGTGCCCATCACTGCTGTATCTGGCCCAGCTGATGCTGGTCAAAGTCCTTCTAGTGCAGACCCAGCCCAGCACAGACTCAGTCCAGTCCAGCACAGACCCAGCCCAGTGCAGACCCAGCGCAGACCCAGCCCAGCACAGACCCGGCCCAGCACAGACCCAGCCCAGCACAGACCCAGTCCAGCACACACCCACTGCTGTACACGCAATCGATCGCCGAGGGACGGAGGCAATGGGGCAGGCGATTGGGGAGCGACTGCTGTGTTGGGTTGGCAGCCCCACGGCAGCAGAGCAGTTGCCTGGGGCAGCGAGAGAGCGAAGCGGTGGCTGACTCAGGGTAGATACTTTCGATTGTACTTTCAGTTGAGCTGGGAGCCTGTGCTGCTGCTGCTGCTGCTGCTGCTGCTGGGATATACGATGCAAAAATAACCAGCACAGGTAAAGATAATCCCTTAGCCAGCATGGAAGGGGGAAATGTGCAGGATTTTTGGAAACAAATCCTGAAGGCTGCAGAGGAGAAACACCCTCCGTCCATCTGTGCAAGGCTTATCTCGTTAACACGGTGTGCAATCCTCTCACCTTCTCCTCTGGATGTCCCAGGAATCTTCCCGACCCTGACAGATGAAAGTTCCTGCGGTGGCAGTTGCTGCGTTGGTATAACGACCTGCACTGCAGACCAAGGGAAGCTGAGGCACGTTGAGATGATCTGCTTCGTCGTGGCTGCCCTGTGCATCGAAGGCTGTGCTGGAGAAGCAGAGCTTGAACATCTTTCACCCTGTTCCTCTTCCTTCATCCACAGCCCAAGCCATCATGTAGGTTCTGTGAAAAGGCTTACAGACCGTTATTTGTGAGGTTGTCTTGGAGGATGCTAAAAGGTCATCGATCATGACAGTGTTTTCTGCATGACATCAACGGAAAGTCCTTTCTGGGAGCTTTGGAAGGCCAGTCTTGACTTGGCAGGTTTTGTACATCCCTTGTTTGTAATCTTTGCAACCATGTGAAATGTTCTCCTTCCCTCAACATTCAGTTCGTAGCTCACAGCTCTGATGGGACCCATCACTGCTCAGTGGAGGCGAGGGAGGCTGGGGTGGCTGACAGCTACGCTGGCCTGGCTCGCCTGCTGCATCACAGGAGGTGACACCAGAATTCCTCCCCTTGACCTTTGCCTGTCCAGTGAACAGTTTCTTCCTAACACTAGCACACGGTGAACTCTGGATCTTGCTGTTTACAACCTCCACCCCGGTAGCCCAGCAGAGGCCAGGCAGTGGCCCAGCTGGGCCACTCTGCAAAGCCTTCACTACTCTCTGGGGAGTGGTCAGAGGGGTCTCGTGGACCCCAGCCCAGCAGTGGGAGCTGTGGCTGGACTGGTGCCGGGTCAGGGAGCACGGCCCCAGCGTGCATCTGCCTCTCTTGCCTCTGACTGGGCTGCAAACCTGGCGAGGCGGAAGAGCGAGGAGGTGGCTTTGCCAGCTGGATAGGGATTTATGACTGCAGAGGCACTTTCCTCCTGCACTCTCCCCTCCTGTGCTCAGGCGGAATTAGTCAAGCCACGCGCACCCACTGCCAGGCCTTGTATGGATGAATTCACACATTAGAGAAGGATTTGTCTCCCTCCGCTCCCCCTCCGGCATCCTGCCACCTCCAGCCCCGGGGCCTGTTTACAAAGGAGCGCAGCTCACCCGCTCGCCAGCTCCCTCCAGCTCCCTCCAGCCATGTGTTGGACCCCGTGAGCTGGCTTGTGGCATTTATTAGCAGGAGCAGAAAAGTGCTTGCCTCATCACAGCGAGCAGCTGGAGGCAGGAGGGTTTTCAAAGGCATGTGACTGACCTCTACCTCGGCTGCCGGGGCCTGGGTATTGCCGACTCAGTGGAATTTTTTTCTTCTTCTTCTCTCCGTCTCTCTCTCCCTCTCTCGTTCCTTTCCGCGGTGTCCTGACCTTGTGAGGCCTTGGTCTCCCCCCTATCCATCTCCCAGCGCTCAGTCTCTCCTGTGAACTCATGCTGGGAGATTAATTGCCACTATCGCCCCTAATCCATCACACTTCCCAAAGATTGTTTTGACATCTAGTTAATTTTTGGCTGATGATTTATCAAATTCTTATTACCGTGCTCTGAAGGGGCTCATTTATTGTGTTGATTCATGGTAATGATAAAGGGGAACCTTTTTGAATTTTAACTACATTCCCTCATGTTCTTCCCAGCACAGCTAAAGAGGAAAAAGGGAAAAAATATAGCTGGGGACTCTTAATTCAGAGAGTGAAAAGGGAAGGGGGGAAAAAAAAAAACCTTTATCCTCCATTATTTGTTTGAGAGCCAAAAGTCCTAAAAGAGGTTAATATATATTAAGACATATTTTTAGAGTTCTGGTCTGGACTGTGTTTCAAGAGCATCCCCCCAAGGCTCTTTAAAACATTTATTGCCCTGTAATATTACCTAAATGTCTACTACCATTTTATTCAAATAGAAGTTAATGCTAAATGATGTCAGTCATGTACCAGTGGAAATGTAAAACATGTCTCTCTGCCAGTCCATATGGCAATTCCAGCTTTTAAAAGTACACAGAGAATTTTCTGCAGCCCTTTATGTCATTCCCCCATCTTTGTTCCCACCTATTTTTAATTTGCTGCGCAGTTTTTAATAAGCCCAGATGGTGAAGGAAACACAGTCAATGGCCATTCTCTCTTTTCTCTGCAGGCAGCTCGGGGAGTTAGAGCCTTTGCACGGGGGGAGAACCGTAGCAGGGGGGGCGTGAGGGTTCCTACAGGGTTTGGGGAGGGAGCCGTGAGGGGCAGTGGGGCAGTGGGACAGTGTCACCGGAGCTGCAGTGACCCCAGCCGGGTGTCTGCTGAAGTGGGATTAGTGCAGTTTAGGGCTGAGGACAGAGGCAGGAAGAGGCTCTCAAAAGAGGCTCCAGGGATGTAACAAACAGCCGTTGGCAGCAGCCCGAGCAGTGCCCTCCTGCACGGCCCGGTCTGAGGGCTGGCTGCTCGGGAGGGGACAGATGCACTTGTTCAAAGCCCCGAGAGCCTGAGGCTTAGCTCCCGGTTCTGCTCCGGCCTTCCCCCGTGACTGCAAGCGGCAGCGTACGCGCTGGGTGCTTTAGCTTCCTACTTCTGAACAACAATAATGATCTCGCCTTTTATCCATCTGTCTTCGCTGCTAAGCTGCAAGTTCTTTGGGGCGGAGACTGTCTCTTCTCTGTACAGACACGCTGGCTGACAACAGGCCCGGGCACTAATCCAGGAGAGCTGGAACAATGAACGAGAGATAAGGAAAGTAGAATCAAAATAGCGGGGAGAAAGCAAACAGTGCCTTTTTATCAATTCAGTTTTCAACTTTAGCAGATCATTTTATTTAACCTTTAGGGACCCTGTAGGATTCATTACCAAGGCACGGAATTCATCACAGAAGAAGCCGTGAGCATCCGGCTAAGGGCTGGAGGAAGGAGATGGCTGATATATTCTCTGCTGCAGTCGGGTTTAGCTGCAGGCCAAGGTTGTGCTGCATGTGGCAGAGCAGACTTGCTGGGCTCCGCGCTGGGTTCTGCCATCAATTTCCCGAGACAAATCAGTTTAGAGCTCTTGGGTAGGTTGATCTACCGGTGCGGGGAGCTTTTTTTACCAACAACCGCGTACAGTCATTTCCATCAAAAAGTGGTACTGTTAGGTGTGAAAACATGGCAAAAATGCCATAAAAATACCTGGGGTTTTGTCTTAAATAAATTCCTGGAAGTTAAAAAAAACCCCAAACACAACACCCCCCAGAAAAACCCCGAAACTCCCCCATTCTCCTGACGATCCGTGCAGGATTCCTCAGGAAGCCAGGTCCCAGCTGGCAGCGTGGAGCACCTGACTCGTCTGGCAATCTAATGAGTCCTACTGGGGTTCAGGGCAGAGCTCCTCCAGGTTGGGCTCGCTGCTGTGGCTGCAATGACCTGTCTAGGCAGGCTTTGTCACGTGTTACCATGAAACAAGCAGATTGAATGCGGTACCGGTTTGGGGTTACCATGCTGCTGGAGGCTGAAAATTGCTGCTCGCCGGGAGCTCTTCCACAGACCTTCCCAGCTCTGGGGACAGCTCCTGGCAGACAGACCAAGTGGGCACCTTGCACCCATAACTTACCAGTTCATGGGAGGTATGCGGGAGTAAATCAGGAGTAACCCTGTCCAGATTGGAGCAGGATCCCCACTGGTGCAGAGCAGAACCAGTCCCAAAACAACCAGTGCCACTGCAGTTCCAGAGTGAGCTTGGAACAGGACAGAAGCTCATGAGAGATTGTTCATTTACATCACACCCTCTCCTTATCTTTTATTTTTGTTCTTCTCTCTTCTTCTCCTCCTCTCCTCTCCCCCTTCTTCCCTCCCCCTCGTACTCTGCGCCTCTCATTTTCCATCCCTTTAAATGAGGTCACCCTGACTGAATGAAGGACGCAGGGAGCGGGAGAGGTCACGCATTAGCACTGCTATAACTGCGCTGCTACTGAAAGTAGGCAAGTCATCCATCACGGCCTCCACTACTCCATTAGGCCCTGCATGAAATATGCCCTGCTCTGAATCGCACGGCCATACATCTCCCAGTCTAGACACCTTCCTGTTGTGTGAAGATCAATGCCGCGCGGTCATGCATCATGTGTCATCCAGTAGCCCTCACTCTAATAATCGTGTCTATTCTCTAGTCTGCAGTATAAATTATGGGTACTGTGAAAGTACTATATTATTCAGCAACCTTGGTCACTAATGGATTATTGGTTTAATGGCTGATAATGTGAGCTCCTTTTTTGGCTGGATCCTACCTTTATTTATTTATCTTTTTTCACGATTATTATTCTGAGTGATGACTGATTTGGATTCTTATCCAGAGGCTTTCACCCTTGCGAAGCAATTATAATAATAAAGCCCTTTGACCGTGGGCCTATTGCCCTGGCTCTCGCTTAATAGAGATGGCTTTTGCTAAAATAAAAGTCAAATAACTGAGTCTTTACCAGCAGAGTCTTCCCTCCCTATCGTGTTTTAGCTACTGAGCCCTTTTCCCAGGATAGGGTCTCAAGGAAGAGACTAGAAGTAAAGGCCTCATGGACTTGTATGGGCGATATTGCAAGCAGCTGATTTCTGAAAGACATCTAATGCAGAGAACCTGCTCTGCCAGGCTGCTGCAGTCCTTCCTCCTGGGCTCAGACAGGTTCCTGTTTGCAGAATAAAGCCATCCCGTGGGGTCAAGCCAAGGGTCCCACCAGCTCAGCGTCCTGTCTCTGGTAGCAGCCCATGCAGGGTGCTCAGGGAAGCCACCCAGCGCACCCTGCCAGCTCTGTGCTGTCAGCACCCAACATATCATAGCCTTTATTCCCCGGTTTTCCCAGTAGCTTCTTACGTTGCGTCCGACCGTCCGCTGCATCACACCCCCGCTGTCGACGGGTCGCCGAGGTGGCAGAGGAGGAGGAAAGCCTGGGAGGAGAAGGCAGCTGGAGAAGGGCCAGTGGAGCCAGGAGGCTGGTGCGGGGAGCGCGGAGCAGACCTGGCTGGCACGTGAGCAGCCAGCCCGGCAGCATTAATTGCCTGTAAATGTGCCGCGCGTTGCTGTGCTGTGGCTTCCTCACGTGTCAGCTGCTAATTTGTTGCTGTTTGTTTGTACATGACAGTAATGTGTTTACCTCATTAGGGGATGTCAAAGTTCCCCAAATCTGTAGCTGGGAGATTACGGATTTCCTTTGCTGACACGCGGAGGAAGCGCAGCAGACGCCGAGCAGGGTTCTTGGCAGCGGGACTGGTGCAAGCAGAGCGGAAGGATGCGTTAACCCTTGGAGCTCTCGCTCCCTTCGCCGGGCAGGGTTCGCTCCTGTTTGCTCCCAAATCCCCAGCCCATGTATCAAACCCTGGCAGTTAAATACCCTTGGATCCTGTAGCGAGGGCCGTGATGTAAAACCCGTAAAACCTCTTAAAGCAAGGACATGAGAAAGAATGGGCATATAAAGAGAGGGGATTAGAAAACAGCCGCTATACATCACACTTGGCTGCTCGAGCCACAGCCAGGCCTGCGTGCAGCTACTCATTGAGCGGTGTCTTCCCATTAATTATGATTAAACTACCCTACAGTTAGTTCTTCTTTCATTTATAAAATGTTCCTGTTTTCCAACCAGTTCTAATCTTGGCTGTAATTATCCTGACGGTAGAGGAGTCACTCTAGAGAGCCTTCCCTTCTCTCTCTGATGTATTTGCATCTAAACAGGATTTGTAGCTGGGTAGGTGTAGTTCCTGCCATTATAAGGAGGTACAGCCGGGCTTGGCCACATCCAGCACTCCATCGCTGATGGGGGGTCTGGTGGTGAGTCCAGCTGAGACCCTGGATCTCGGTGACCTTGGCCTTCTCCTCTTCGATGGCATTCATACCTGTCTAATTTACAGGATCGTTCTGAGAATTAATTAGTTAATTTTCTGCAGATTACTGTGAACGTACTGGAGGCTACTGCTGCCTATGTTTTCTGCCAACGCATCACATTTACCACCTTCCATGTGAATGAATTCCTAGGATGCTGTCCAAACTGACAAGGGGAGCAGGAAATGCCTCCTGCGAGGGCAGAAGGAAGGTGTTAGGAAATTAAAGGAGGAATTCAGGAGCTGCAGCTTTTTCTTTCATGTAAGAGAAAGCAATAGTCATGACACCCTCCCACAGCCTCTACTGACCAAGACTAAGCCAGGCCATGTTTTCTCAGGCCCTGACTAAAGCCCAGCGTGCACAGGAGCCTGTCCCTGTCTGCAGTGTGGCTGCAGCCCCGGGGAGGAGCCCGAGGGATGGGGACAGGAGAAGGGTCCTCGTTAGCTCGGTCGGGGTCACTCGCAGCACATGCTGGGAATTCCTCAGCAGCTGGTATCTCTGACAGACAGAAGGAGTATCTCAGGGAAGATCTCCGCAATCAGTTTGACGGGGGTGGCTGGTTCCACTTCCTATGAGACATAACTCCGGCACCACATTTGACTCCGCTGATCAGATAGGAGCTGCATTACAAGGCAATATTGTGGTTTCCCTTAATGTCCTGCCAAACTACATTTATCTTCTCATTCCTTTCCCACCCTCCCTGAGAAACCCTGCTCAGGTCACAGCACAGAGAGAAAGACTTCCTTGTGAGGAGAAGGATGGAGCCCTAGTTCAGAGTATGGGTTGCTAAGCGTGTTTTATATTAGTCAGGAATGAGGCAAAATAACTTAATTAGAGGTGCTCTATCTGGTTCACTGTACAGAGGTCCTGACCTACACGGGTGGCTGTAAGAACACTAGAAGGCTGAAGCAGTGGTTGTAAAATCCTGGAAGGCTTCTGATGACTATTTCCAAAAACATCGAAAATGTGGCTAAGAAAAGGTAGTGCTTTCAAATCCGTAAATCCATAGCGAGGAGCAGGACAGTGTGAGTGGGTTGGCTGAGTGCTGTGTTTGCGTGTTGGAACGATGTTTTAATTCCAGCCCTGCTGACAGAGGGTTCTCCAGCAGCTCCCAGCTAGGGAGCTGGGGTAGCTGAGTAGCGTAAGACAGAGCAGAAAACTCTTAGGCTGCACCTTGCTGGTGAAACATGGAAGGAGAGTTTCCATCAGCTTGTGAACTAGAGGGATGGTTGTGCTCGGGACTTGGGAGAGGCACTGCAAGGAGCAGCCCTGTGCAGGTGAGGGACTTGAGAGGGGCAGCTGAGTTCATCTGCTTAATCTCTTAAAATCAGCGAGGAATCGCAGCAGTTTGTTCCTGTGCCCAAGCAGAGCTCCGAAGGTCTGCTCACAGTCATCCCGAATCATCTTGGTGTAGAGAAAAAACTGAGCAGCGAGCAATGGCCTCCTCAGATCCTGAGCAGCACCAGCCAAAAAATATTACGGTGGCAAGTTCCAGGTGCCATCGAGCGTGTGACTGGTGAGGGCACTTTGTCACCTCTGCCTCGCAGGACTGAAGCGCTGTGCCATCAGCAGCTCTGTCACTGGAGGGGTTCCGGTCACACAGCCTCTGTAGTACCAAGGGAAAACAGGGACCTGTTTTCTCTCAAAATTGTTAAAAAAACTGGGCTGTGATTGTGATCAAAGCATCAGGCTACAAGTAGTAACAGCGGGTTTATAATGCACTTGCAGCCAGAAAGTGTTGTGACCATGGAGAGGTAGATCAGCTCTGAAGGATTACCTGCAGGCTGTAATTATACATAAAATCAGGTACAAACACACATACATCTGGGTATGCAGAGGCACAACCACACACAGTCATTAGTACTACTCAATACCTTTGTGTCGCTGCTTCCACACCTAATAACCTTTGTCAGGCATGTTCCTGGGTCTACATCCTACCAGTACAGGTACATGTGGAGGGGAGGGGAAAAGAAGCTGAAAAGGGGAATGTCTTGACACTTTCCAGTTTTATTCTATCTGCCGCTCCAGAGATCTCTTTCACTTGAAATTGCTTCTTGCCACAGAGATATGGGGCTGGAAGGGCTCGTTGGGATCCTCCATCCATCTTCAGGAGGCCACAGTCAGAGAGGGAAAAAGGAGGGAGCCCCATAATTCCTGAGAGTATTTTTTCGCTCACTCGAGCCATAGCCCAGGCCATCCACCTGCAGAAATCCTCAACCATCACATTTCTGCTGCTCCGGCCGATAACGAAGATAATTGTTTCATCCACTTTGTCAAGCTGAAATGAAAAGAGGGCAAAGCAAAATGATGCCATCATAAATCATCGGGCTGAGACAGCAAAAAAAGGACAAGATAGTGACTTCATTAAGGGTTATGTATTGTGTCATTAAGTTGGCAGGGGTCACCTTTCATGTCACACAGCAGCCCCATGATGCATTGCTGGCTCCTCTTTCCAATAAAATTAAACGTAGATGTAAAACTGATTAGGCCGTGTTTGCTTCAGCCCAAGGCAAGGGAACTGCGCGGGGAATAATTGATACAAGATCGCGACTGATTTGTAATGGCAGCGATTTCTCTTCCTGGTCATTTCTTTGCTGACCTTGCCCATTAAAATAAGCCCAGCTGCCTTGAAAAGAGAGACGCTCGTTCCACCCGTTCCCTCCCCCTGCCCGAGCCGCTTGCCTGGAATTCATTTCCTCACTCTCTTTCCTTGGGATTTCTCACTCGGCATTCCCGCCAGCCGCACTCTGCCTCTGGCTTCGCGGGAGAGCGGGGACAGCCCCTCGGATCTTCTCGGGGACACCGTCCCCACGTGTTAGTGACGTTCCCGGCCCCTGGTTTTGCCCTCCTGACTGACAGGGGATCGGTACCTGCCTCTCGGCCTCCGCTGCCTTTGCTGTGTCCTGCTGCGATGCTCTCCTGACACCTTGGCTTGGAAACATCCCACTTCATGGGTCTGTCAGGGGTTTCGGGGTGTTACGTGGAAAGATTTTGTTAGAGCTATCAAAACGTCTTCAGGACAGCGTTAGCTTGTGATGGCCGAGTGTCTTCTGAGAGCACCAAGCTGCAATTCTGCCTGGCCCCACAGTCCCTCTCTGCTCCCCACGGTGCTCCCGGGTGTGCTGTCCAGCCCCGAGACCGGGGATGGTGGGAATTCCTGTCAGAGGCTATTGCAAGCCCCAGGGCCACTTACCATCCCAGGCTGGGGCACTTGAGACCCCCCTTGGGCTGCGTAGCAAGAGTAGGTAAATGTGTCCCCTCTGACCTTCATATGCAGTGTCCCCGAGGCGTTGCCATGCCGGAGAGATGCAGAGGCCAATGCTGGCTCCATCTTGCAGCTGTTTGCTCCTCAGCTGCCCTTTATTTCTCCTTGTCTTCTCCTGCAGCATCTCTCTAGTAACACGGGGCCCACAACGGTGCTGTGCATTTCTGAGGAGGCCTCTCTGGTGCACCATATATTACTGTGCCCGTGTAACCTCAGCAGATTTACACTGGCTCTGTTTACAGCTCTTTCCCAGGTAAGGTTGGGGAATGTGAGATCAGGCCAGGGAGGGAAGCGGAGGCAGTCGGTGGGATTTTAACTTTGCTTGCACTTTCCTTCGGGGAGTTTGAAAGAGGAAAAATAATGATGCTCACCCAAAACACAGCGCCAGATCTGGAGAAGTGGTCGATGTGGGTGGCTTTCAGAGGGATTATTTATCTACTTAGAGCTAAATATGTGTTTACATGAGGTGATGGAGTGGAACTCTTACTTGCAGCAGCTGTGCCTCATTCTTGATGCCATTTAGCCAAGACTTTCGTAAGTGGCTACTGGATTTGGGGCACTCTGCTTCAGGGATGCCCTGAAAGTGCCCAAGTTTCTGCGTACAGTCACTAAACTTTGCTGGAAAACTGAGTGGCTGCTCAGATGCCTCAAGGTAGATGATTAAGAGAGTGGATTCCTCCCTTCGGTGACAAAGTACTCTTGGAAATCCCAGTCCCGGCCCAGGATAAATCCTAGCTGTGGGATGCTGCAGCTGCTCTGTGTATCACTCCATGGAGTGATGTCAGGTGGTTCCAGCTGAGGACCTGACCCACAGCCCAGGGAAGTCTGTGAGCTTTCAAAGAGCTGACCGAGCCTCTGCAGACATCCCTGAGATGAGCCCAGGCAGGGCTTCAAAGCTCTCCCTGCTCCTGTTTCCTTCACACTCAAATAGGTCAGGGAACCTCAGAGCTATCAGACAATTGGATTGATTGAACCGAGCTCTCGCAATAATGGCACTGGAAGAAAGCAGAGTAAATAACGAACATTGGATCCCCTTTGCAATGAAAAGCTATTAGAGAGACAGAACCAGTAAAACAAACACAATTCCATGTGTCAATCCAAGACATATGGACTAAAAATACATATAGGGAGAGAGCAAGCACGCACCAGAGAGAGAGAATGCAGGAGCCTTATAAATGGCGAAGTGAAAAACACTCATTTCCCATGCAATAACTAATATGATGTGGAACAAAGGAGCCGAGACCTTCCCGCCATAAACAACCGATGAAAATACAAACATTTTCTGGGGCGCAGATGGCTGATGCTTTGATTTTATTTTTCTTTTCTATACATTTGACAGCTAAATTCAGTCATTTGTGAACAACGTGGCCATAAAAATGAGTAATAATGATTGGAGGTATCTTACTTTTGTTTTAATGGGCTCTGGAGTGATTCTGAGGAGCTGCTCCAACCCTTGGGGGGGAGAGGGGGTAAGATGCTATGGCCAGATCCTCAGCTGCAGTTGACAGGCCTTACTACAGCAGCATTACACCAGTTTACACCAGCTGCAGATCGGGCCCGGAGGATTTCTGCAGTACTGGCTCCAAACTCTAAATGAATGCTGTCCTCAGCTGCACTGTTTCAAATGGGATTGCAAAACCCTGTTGCTGACACAGACAGCTCTCGGTGGACAGGCCAAGGGTGGGCTCATAGAGACTTTATCAGCTTTTCGACTTTTTTACCTCATTAGTTATTTCGGCTGGGTCAAACTTGAGCAGAGGATTTTTTCAGCAACCAGAAAGTGTTAGGCACTCCTTGCCAATCTTCATTGTTTGTATTAAACTCTTACTGGGAGATTTTCAGAGGAGTAAAGCTACATCTGCAGGTAGACATGCTGCCAGTAACTGGAAGGGGCTCCAGCCATCTCTGGATGGATTTCAGTCTGGTTTCATCCACAGACTGACTCTGAAACCTGGGTGAACCCAGCAAACTCCCTGTACTTCACTTTACCTGCTTGTAGAAGGCACCTGCTTTACCTACATAAACTGCTTTGAGCTCCTCAGATTAAGGGAACATGGGGTGATATTGTTTGTTTTCAGAGCTTTTGCACGCTGAGCAAGAAGTGAATGTCTGTGTGTGTACCTTGTTATTGTTAAGGATACTAATTCTGGATACAGAGGAGATGAGTGGCAACAGCAACATGAAATCTAAATATAGAGAACATATAAGAGAAATGCAAACTCCATTCTCAGCAATGTAAATTTTAATGAGATTATGTATAATCCTTCTATTGACACTTCTGCCAGGGGAGCACAAAAGAATGAAGTTTGTCTGTATCCTCCTCCCCTATAGCTGAGTGTTTTGGCCTCACACGTAGGAATCTCCCCAAAATCACCTGGCCAGAGATTGCTCTTGTGGATTGTAGATTGTAGAGTGGATGATCCAAGGGATGACTTTGCCTGGTATTGAATGATTACTTGGCTTAGAACTTGTTTAGCTACACATCCTAAAATACACAGGTCAGTGTTGCACATCAGCTATTCAGTGACGTGATATTAGATGATATTGGACACTAAAGCTGGATCTGGCAGTGAGATTTACCAGTAAAGCATCATGAACAGGAGTTTCAGATGCTTTGCTGAAGATGGAAATTAACAGCTTTGCAAAAAAGGCAGGGAAAAGAACCCAAACATATAGTGACAGAAGTTCTATTTTGAGGACAGGAATTGCTCCCAGACTCAAGCCAGTCTCTACTGGGGGGAAAGTTATCCTAATACTGCAGATTGCTACAGGCTTTCATTAAGGCCTTTACTTCACTGAACAAGAGCCTTATGCTGAGCCCCATAACAGGATCTGTACCCTCCCTCTGAGTGTTGGAACCCCCCAAGCACCAGAACCTGTGGTTTCCCTGGCCCACGCTCCTGGAGCCCTTTCCTCCGGCCTCGCTGAGCCGCGCCGGGGCTTCGTACGGTCCTCGCAGAAATCTGTCTCCGCCGCTGGAAACGTGCTCCTTCGGCTCAGCCAAGCACACCAGTGCACAGAATTATGTTCCGTCCACACCTCTGACCTTCCAGCATTTAGAAAAGACATCTTCATAGATGAATACAAGCCCGGAGGGAGGCCAGGAACGGTGAGGAAGAGCAAAGTACATTTCTGCCACATCCTCACTAGTCTTCTCGTCGCGGTCTCTCCTGCTGCTTGTGCTCTTTTACTGCCATTTGTAACGGAGCCAGAAGACAAGGAGGAGAAAAAATAGGGGGCTTATTAAGTAGATCAAATGTTAAGGTAACATTATGTGCCACACTATGTTCTGCGGGCTGGTCAGGACAAGATATTATTCAAGCGGTAGCCAGAGATGGCTTTGATGAGTTCAACTGGTGCTTTTTTCTGTGGGCCTGTAGGGTCCAGGTCTCTGTGGTTCAGGAGAGGTTTTTACAACAGGGATTTTCTACATCCTTCCCTGAACAGGTGAAAGAAAAGACAAATGCTCCACTTCTGAGTCTTGCCCAGCCCCGAACAGCTGACAGCTCCTCTTCTCTGCCTCTTTGGGATGTGTGAATCTTTGGGTGCTGTGACATGATGTGATGTGACAGCTCTGCCAGCAGCGCGTTGCTCTCGCTTACTGCCCAGCCGTCGCTGAACTGCGGTTGGAAAACCATCTCCAGCAGCCCCTGCTCTCCAACTGGGCTGCCCTGTGCTTCCTCCCCCATCTCACGGTACCCGCCTTTCTAACTGGCCCTTGCAGGTTGTTTTGAAGCAATGGTCTCTGCTGAAGATGCCCTTTCTGGAAGCTGTTTGCCCACTTGCTGAGAGCTGCTGACAACCATTGGCTGGGAGCTGAGCAGAGCTCAGTGTCCCTGCCTTGCGTGCTCAGCCCACCCAGGTTCCCTTCCCACCCCACCTCACCCCACCCCTTTGCGTCTCTTTTTCTCACTCTCATTGTGTCTTGTTGTTTTCCTGCACCGTGTTCTGCTGGGGCTGGGCTGCCGCGTTGCCTCAGCTCAGACTCAGCCTGGGCTGCCTTCCCAGCTGGGGATGCAAAGAGCAAAACCCACGAGCCCGGGCAGCGAGATGTGTGGGGTTAGCAGCTCAACGCTCGTGCGTGGGGTGTTCTGCCAACAGCAGTTGCAGGGTATTTAGTTTTAAAAGTGCCAGGGAGAACCAGGCACCAGCTTATCAAAAGCAGGAGGAGGAGATGAAATGATCCCTGCTCCCCATGTTGGGAAGGAGATATGCTCACAGACAGTTCCACTGGATGCCACAACTCCTCCCTTTACTGCTCCCCAGTTCGTGCCACAGAGTCAGGATGGTGAGCTCTGAACCCGGAGTGATTTTTCTTAATGTCTTTATATAGATGAGTTAACTCAAAACCTTTCCAACATAAGCATGTTTTTCTGTTCCTTCATCCTGACCTTGGCATTTTCTTTCTCCACTCCAAGTTCTCTGCTGTCCTCTGGCCAGCTTTGCCTCTCATTTGTCAATGTTATTATTGAATTTTCAAATGCCAGTAGTGCACATAAATCAATGGCTGGCTTCTCCCCAGTGGCATATCCCTGCCACATGTGGTCATTCATTTTTTTTAATAAGTCCTCCTCTCCTTTCACCCATTTATAAAAATGCATCTTGTTCTCCTGCTGCCGTCCATCATTCGGTGAGTCCAGCTATTTGTTGCCCCTGAGTGCTTATTCATCAACGTTTTCAAAAGCAAAATCACTCTTTGCCTCCTGCTCTTATTGTGCCATCAATCTTGACTGGGGATCAATAAAACTCGCTTTTGCAATTTTTCCCCCATCGTCCTGCGCCAGCTTTCCCAAAGTCTAGCTCTTGTATTTACATTTTTAACTGATCATCAGAAGTAGGACAATGACAGTGTCGACGAGCAGGATGCTTTCATTTGCTCCCAGTGTGGCAATAACTGGCCCAGCATCACTCATCTCACTTGGGGATCCCTAGAATTGAATACTCATCTCTTTCTCCTTTTGCTTTGGCCCCAGGAGTTGTAAATGGGGAGAAGATGACCCCTGGCCACACAGTTCTTGCAGACATTAGCCCTGGGGACTAGAACCGAGTGAATATTTTTCTTCTAAACATCATTTGAATGAAAAATAGCTTTTCACCGAGAACTGAAATTTCCATTGAAAAGACTTTTTTGTTGTTGTTTTTCAATAACAACAAACAAAACTAAAAAACTCTTTTATAAAAACTTTCCTCTTTCAAATACACACTTAAAAGGCTGACATTTATTTTTGAAACTGTTTCCAAGAAAACAGACTATTTTATTTTTTGACCAGCAACGTTTTCCAAAGCTGAGTATTTTCACGACTTTTGAAAAAGCTAAATGTTTCAGCTATCAGTTTTATCTTTTTTGTTGAAATTCTAAAAAAAAACCCTCTATGAAGCTGAGAAGCCTTCCAGCAGAACTGATCCGCTCAAATTTTCCAAGCTATCCTGCGCAAATAACAAGACTTTCTGCCTTGCTGTCATCATAACAACCCATATTGAGCACATGAGGACTTGGGATTCAGGCTGAGACACCACAGAAGGGTTGAAGTTGGAAGGAACCTTTGGAGATCACCTTGTCCGACACCCCTGCTCAAGCAGGGCCATCTAGAGCTCGTTGCGTGGACCCTGTCCGAGTGGCTTTTGAATGTCCCCAAAGAGAGAGACTCCAGAACCTCTCTGGGCAACCTGTGCCAGTTCTCAGTCACGATCACCCTAAAAAAAGTGTTTCCTGATGTTCCGATGGAGCCTCCAGTCTTTAGCTGGTGCCCATCACCTCTTGTCCTGGAAATGGGCACTACTGGGAAGAGCCTGGCTCATTGCTGACTCAGCCTGGTGTCCACCAGGACCCCCAGGTCCTTTCCTGCCAAGCTGCTTCCCAGCGTATCGTGGTGCGTGGAGTTGTTCCTCCCTAGGTGCAGGGCTTTGCATTCCCAACCCATTTCTTTCCGGGGCAGGGTAGCCTGGCCTCGTTAACCCTTCCCTAATGAGATGGGGGGGACGCCTGCCCCAAAGTTCTCCAGCAGCAGAACCTGAGCGCAGGAGAGAGGCAGCAGATGGAAGCGTGTGCCAAGGCAATAAATTCAGGCCACAATCACTAACATTTTGTGGTTTGACACTTAATTGATTAACTAATTTGAGGCAACAAGATTTAGTGTAGCTGTAGATTAGTGTCGAAGGGATAATTACAGCTAAGCTCCCATTTCCAAACAGCGTGTCAGCTGCAGTTTGGAGCCGGCAGGACCAGCGTTAAGGCTCTTGCAGCCGCTAGCAAAGGTTCCTGGAAGAGGTCCTCCATGGCTCAGCACCCGGGGATTGCAGCAGAAAGGTCAGGCACTGACTTATCAGCATAGACAAAATCCCTTCCTATAATGTATGTGTTTATTCTCAAATTAAATATATTAATGTATTATTTGTTCTTAAAATGTCATTCAATAGATAGTAGGCTTAGGTTTCCTGGCAGACCTTTGAAGCTTAAAGAGTAATGTAATAATAGTACATTAATCCATAAGCTACACAGTCTTCTCCCAGCAGACCCCAAACTCAGAACTGGCTCGAAAGCACTGAATTTGACGCATCTGTTTCTAGGAATTTCTGTCTAACAATAGTGGACTTGTTGGAGCCTGCTCTGCCAGCTCCAGCATGAAATGCTGCATTTCGCCTCCCCATCTGTTCAGCATTAACATTTGGGCACCTGTAGCTGGTGTTTCTGGGGGCAGAGGCAGGTGTCCATTCCCCCACCCAGGCAGGTCTCGGTTCTGCTCGCGCTGGGGTGGGCTCGAGGCCCCGAATCCCGTCCTCCGTGTCCCTGCTGCGAGCAGGTCTGCGGAGCCAGAGTTTGGTTTGGGCCAAGCCCCAGTTTAAGCTAGAGGAAATGCTACATTTGGACTTTTCCCCAGGCTGAATTCTTGGCACAAGCGAATCATCTCTTGGAGAAAAAAAAAAAATAGTCTTGAAAGAATGTCTCCATCTTTTTCTCCAAATCATCCATCCATCTATCTGTTTGTCTGTCTAGAGATGATAGCTTGATAGCTATCGAAATGCCAAACCTGATGTTTTGGAGAGCTTGGAATCCATCTCTGAACTGCACTGATTTTAATTCTGCAAGTCTTAATACATGATTGACAAACACAGCTAAACAATCCATCACAGTTGCCTTATCTAAAACATGTAACCTTTTTTCTGTTTATGGAACACGCACATGTGGAACATGTTTTTCTTTTGCTGTCTATTTATTCCGGTTCGTTCGGCGCGCGTTCACTTCTCGTTTTGTGCTGGTTCTGCTGGCTCTTCCCACCTTCACGTGACACGCCTTTCACCTCGGGGTCCTGGAAAATACGGCTCGCTTGCAAACAAGCTGGGACTGTGTGAAAGGACGTTTGAGAAAGGAGACCTTGGAAGTGTCCCAGCTGAAGGAGAGGTTGCCCCTTCTGCCCACATCTCCCTGCATGCGGAGCCAGAGCCTTGCCTGGAACCGGCATCCGGCCGTGGCGCACGGGATGGGAACCGCGAGCGCTCGCTCCAGGGTCCTCAGAAGGGGCTGTAGCATTTTACATTTACGCCTCTCGGACAGCCTGGGTTTGGCCAGTGACTGGAGCTTCCAGCTGCCCCCACGGTGACAGTGATAATTACTTTGCTTGTCTTCTACCCTTTTAAGATAAGCGTGAATCTCCTGTTGTTTCAGGCAGCCTTGGTGGGCTGCCCTCACTGCCAGAATATCCCAACCAAACCCGATGCTGAGCTGTGCTCGGCACTGTGGATGTTATCACTTACAGTGCTGACAATTATTAAATCATAGTTATTGCTATAACGATAGTAAAAGTAATGTTTGTTAATTGCTAAGGCAAATTAACATCTTCTGCAATTTCACATTCGGGGAGAAGCTTAGCAGACTGGTGATGCTGCAAGAGTGGATGGCACCGCAGGGAGCTGAGCTGGGAAGGATCCGTGCAGTGTCCCAACCCCACCCAGAACAACTCCTCTGCTCTTCGGAGGAGAGATTCGGCTCTGCTCGCAAATGGCAAATATGAAAATAAATAACTGCATAAGCGAGCGAGTCTGGCAGGAGGGAAATTCCTCCCCGCTCCGCTTCCCAGAACCTCCTTCCCTTCCCATCCTGCTGGTGAGGCAGAAGACCCAGGGCTCAGCATGGCAGATAAGTGCCTCCCAAGCTGCTTGCTCCTCGGGAGGGAAGAAGGGAACGTGGCACCGTTCCCCTCGGAGAGCAGGAGAGGATTTCCTGATGTAACCCTGGATCACAGAGCCAGAAAGGTCACTGAGAGAACATGCTGGGATCCTTCTCTTCAGCTCTTGTAATGGTATTAGCAATGACTGTTTCTTACTCAATCATACTCCCAAAGGATTTTCAATAAACTTTTTATGTGCCATAACTGTTACATTAAATAAAGCTGAAAGTATTGAGTAAACTGACTGTAAATCACTTTAGATGCCTTGGAATTACATTAAGTGTGAGAATTATGGATCTTTTGCTGCTCGCAGAAACAGAGACATGACAGAGCCAGAAATTTTTATGCTGCCAACCCTTCTGAAGGTTTTTTTAATTATTTTTTTACACCATACAACAGGCTTCTCCCCTTGTAAATGGCTTGTTCAGGGACACGTTGGGACCGAGTACCATCCCTGTAGTGTAGGATCCTATGGTGCTGGTGGATATTTCCCCTTCCTATCAAGCTGGGTTGGTTTTCTCAGTCTGGAAATTATAATTAAATGCTGTGGTAGGGTTACTGTTAGCAGAGCTGAACTGGCTGGGAGTTTTATTGCATCAAGAGTTATTTTCTGTTGGTAGCCTGACAGCCAATACTTCATCAATACAAATATATATTTTGATATAAATAAATGCTGAGGAAACATATTCTGTCGGTACTCTTTAGGCACCCCAGAGTTAGCTTAAATGTATGTTACATTTAATACCCTACAGAGAGATACACAATTTAATAAAAGCAGCCACAATTGCTCTTGCAATACAGAATAAATGAACTTCTCTCCTCCTTTTCCCACGTTTCCCCCCCCTCACACAATGTCCTGCTTACGTTTGCTCTCAGTCACTGGGTCTAAGACAGGCTTTGGAACATGCACCAGCGTCTTTGGAGCAAAGGCTCAGGTCTCAGCAGCTTCTCCATGGCCTGGATCTTTCTTTCTGGGTACATCCTGCCAGAGTGATGCTGGCTGGAGTCTCCAAAAGGGAGAAGGCCAGTCCTGACATCCATCCGGGTCAGGGAGACATCACTGCTCTGTTGGTCAGTCACCAGTGGATGTATGGCAAGGACATGTAGGAAAGCAGCAACCTGGGCCAGGCTCTCACCACCCTCAGCGTCACAGATGTCTTCCTCCTCTCCAGCTTAAATCTCCCTCTTTCAGTTTCAAACCACCACCCCTCGTCCTGTCCCAGCATCCCAACAGCCCCCTGGAGCACTGAGAAGCTGCAGCGAGCTCTCCGCAGACCCCGCTCCGAGGAGGCTCAGCCCGGCAGCACCAGTGGCAGCCCCAGCTCATCCCAAACGGGCCGGAACAGCAAGCAGAGGCCGATGGTGCAGGGAGGTGTTTTCCTCTCCGTTCCCACCGCTGCTGCAGCAGGGACCAGTCTGCTCTCTGCCCCGCAGCGGGGCAGGGTGGTCGGCAGGGCCAGCAGCCAGCCCAGCGTTGCGCGGGGACGTTGGCCGTGCTGCCAGCATCGCTCCGAGCAGCCGCGGCGGCTCCCGGCTCCCCACGCCAGCATCCCGGGGAGGAAATAGTTAGGAAAAGGCTCCCAGTGGGAAAACCTTCTGTTTTGCTGATCTTGTAAATCAGCCGAATTCGGCGTGTCAGAAGCACGTCTTACAATACACAAGACAATGCCCAGATTTTTGTAGTGCAAAAGCATATTAACCTTTGTGTACTCTTGCCGGGTTTCGACAAAAGATGTCTGTTAAGAACTGCAGGGCTCATTGTAATTGCTTGCCATGTGGGTAAATGATCCGGAGCTGTGTGAAGATAAGAAGAAATTGCTAAAGGCAAATCACCTGGGTTTTATTATGCTTGCCCTAAAAATAATTAGCATGGCCTATGAAATCATACTGTGAGGGGGTTTGTTTTAGCAGGAAACTGTAACCTATATATTGTGGCTTGCTTTCGGGAGAACTGGTCTTTGTAGTTGTGTTGATGTGTCTTTTTTTTTTTTTCTTCTTTCTTTTTCTTTAATATTTTCTTTTTCAGCTACAGTGAAAGACAAATGAACAAGCTCACACTGCTCTGAATAGCAACAAGGTGACTGCTTGCCAGCCTGTAAAATCTGGTGTTGTCCCTCCTGGAGTCAGAGCGTGACCTTAAGAAAATTCCTGCCAGTTTCTCCGAGGGAACATGTCCCTGTGCTGCTGCAGAAGCCTGTTTGCCACAGGTAATGCTTTTTACTTGAGATTATGGGTTGTGTGTTTGCCACCAGGCATAAAAATTCACCACCTCTTCTGAGATGAAACAGCTTTGTATGGGAGCAAAATGGTAGGTTTTTTCCATTTGCTGTATCTATCTGGGACCACAAAAATATCAAGGTCAGAACAGAAAGCAGGAAATAAAACAGCAACTGCATATAAAATTACAGGCTTGCTGTTTTAAGTGCTAGCTACCCACAATTTGGTGTGAATTGCAGGTGATCAGAACCTCTGAAAAGCATTTGTGCACACGCAGTGTTGGCAACCCCAAGCATTAAAAGCCCTGAGTCAGCTTTCTTAAAATCATGTGTTTTGACTTAAATAATGAGATAGTACAGAAATAGTAATATAGGGCTGTGTTTGCTCGAAGCCTTTAGGGATTTTTCAAGCTTTGTTCTGCCAGTTTCTTCTCTGTGATAGTCCTGGGTTTATTTTTCCCTGAGTGCATTGAAGGTGGCTGTGGCCCAGGTGTCAGGCCAGAGAGGAGAGGCTTCAGAGCCCCTTACGTGTGTCTAGTGTTCCCCAGGCTCTCCCTGCAGGGGGGAGAAGGTCCTCCCCAGGCTGCTGTGCCTTCCTTGCATCATTCTCCAGAAAGGAAACCTCTCCCAACACCAGCAATCAGCAGCATGTATTTGAGAAGCAACTGCCTTAACTTCAGCATCCAGGCTGGGTGGTGAGCACCCCCTCAAGTGCCATGTGCCCGGTGCAGAGGAACCTCAAAGTGCACAAAGCCAGTCTAAACCCCTCTGGTTAAGTCCTTCACAGAGTGATAAATGGGGCTTCTGGTGGCAAGTGGCTCAAGGATTAGTGCCGTTCTGTCTGACCACCTACATCTCATCAGTACTGACTCCTCATCTTGATCTCGATACAACTGTATTTGTCTAGCACAATTTCATTGCCTAGTGTTTGCTGTAATCCTTACATGCTTTTAGGAAGATGCTTTTTCATGGCTCAGTTGATCATCTCTGTAGTTTTGCTGTGTGTCCTCTCCATGGAGAAGAGGAAGGGAAGAAGGGCTGCTGCCTTAGAAAAGCTGACTCACAAATGTTCTGGCCTATCCCTTGTTGCAGGCTGAATGTTGAAGTATAGACCTTTTGTGTGCTCAAGCAGCATTCCCAGCCCAAAGGTAATAATGCTCAGAGCATCTCCCAGGTCCTGGAAACTGCAACGTTTTATGTCTTTGCGATGACAGCGCGTAAATATTAATGCTGGTCTTCTCTTCTGGTAATGCATTTGAAGGCTGGATAGTCCAAATACTGTTCCTCACTTGATTCTTTATAGCATTTCAGGTGAAGGAAATGAAAAACCACATTGACGTGTTCTTTCAGTGGCTCTCCACAAAAGCATTTAGTGGTTTCTGCACTGGGTGGTTAATACCACTTTGCAACGTGACGGACGTTTTTTGCTTTGCTGTATTTACTTCAGTTGTGTTGTAAGTCTCCAGCTGGCTGTCCAGCAGCATGAACCCCTTGCTGGAGTAAAGCTCATCCCCATAGCAAAAGCAAACCCAAGGTTCAGGGATCTCCTCGCCGGTTCTGGAGGGCTCCAGTCAGAGCTGTGTGGTTGCCTAAGCCTTGTGCTGGTTTCTGGTGTTCTTTGCTGAGCCAGGTCAGGGATTTGTACCTTCCAGTGCAGGCTGTTCAGATGTGGTGTGAACTGCTGGGGTTGCTGGTTGTTAAGAAGTTCTAAATGTTTCACCCTTTGTAAGCCTTTTGAGTCCTGCTTTAGATGTCAGGTCTGACCCGCCCCTATTTGTTAGCCCCCCAGACTAACCCCCTGCCTGGTTCAGGACTGAGTGAGTGGGGTTCCTCTGCTGGGCTCTGTTTCCTCCTGACAGTACTCTAAGTCTTGAGGATGGGTTAAGGAAAGGAAACCAAATCCATCATTTCTTCTTCATAACAAAATCAAATCGTATTGATTTGGTTGTCCTTCGATGGTATTATTTAAGTTGTAGTTAACCTGAAGCTGCTATTATCAGCCTGCAGCACCAGGAAACACGTTTTCTTTTGAAATAGGTTGTCCTCTCTCTGCCCCCGTTGGGAGGTTTCCCAGGGGGTGGACGTGGGGATCTCCACCTGAGTTTTAAAAAAAGTTCAGCTCCTAGGAAAGGCATCCACTGCAGACAGCCTCTTCCCAAGAATCCTTCTGTTTGCTTTGTCCAGCCACTTTCTGAGCTTCTTTTTAAAGGTCACGGAGAGTCATAAAACCCCTTTTCCTCATTATTGCACATTTAAAACAATAGATTCCTTTCTGCATTCACTTGGTCTGGGTTTATTGGACTTGAGGAGGTGAATTCCTGTAGAAATTAGTGATTACAACAGTATTCACTAGGAAAAAAAAAAAAACAGAAATATGCTACTCTCTAATTTGATTTGCATTTAAAATAAAATACAGAAAGCCTCCCGAGCACGCAGAAGCGAGCAGGCAGCAGCCCACAAGGCATGAACACAGGCTGTTGTTTTACATCTACCCAATCCTGGGGTAACCTGGAATAATGCTGCTGCCTGGGTCTGGGGCAGGATGTGCTCTTCTCAGCACGTTTTGTGGGGTAGCAGAGACTGCAACAAACAGTGGGATGTGATGATCTGACCTTAGACCCCAACTTCTTAGTTCTACAAAATCGGGCCAGAATCTCTCAAGGATCCAGACTTTCTGAAGGTCACTGGTGCAGCCTGTGCATTAAAAGATGATTCAAGGAGGATCTCAGTAGTGAGAGAGCCTGGGGTGAGTCCAGCTGAGCTGCTGCTTCCTGAAAGTTTCAGAGACCTGTTAAGGCCCAACAGGCTGAAACAAAAACTGCACTGGATCCAGACCCAAACTCCACAGCTCAGGTTCATTGCTACAGTAACGGGAAAAACAGAAACCTCTTCTGCTGAGCTGCTGACCATCAGTTTTCAGGATTTTTTTTCAGTGGAAGCTCACTATTGTTCCTCTCCTCCTCAGTGGGATGAAGTAAGGAACTTGCATAACCAAGCCTCCCTCCCTCCCTCTGGTGCCAGCCCGTGTGCCAGTCGTGGTTCTGCACGGCTGGATTGCTGGCCAGGTGCCAGCACATGGTGAGAAAATGCTCCGTGCCGCTAACTCGAGTCAGATTTGCTCTAAATCTGAGAAGTTCTGGAGAAGTAACTTTCAACACGGAGATAGATTGATTGGGAGCTGGGAGGCTTTCTGTGACATGAGTTCCCCTGCTCTATTCAATGCCTCTCTGAGCTCCAAACTTCCAGAAACAATGCTAGCCCAGAAACTAGCAGGGGAACCCCTTTCCCTGCTGATGGTGTGTTTTTCTGCAGTAAAACACTGTGAGAAATGCATTGAATTATAGAAACCACAACAGTGCTTGGTCCTTATAGCCCTCAGTGACTGGGAGGCACTAAAGACAATGTGATGTAGCCGTATAGTAGTTTCCACACTCTGGATTTGTATTATTAAATACTAGAATAAGTACTCATTTCAAACCCACATCATTTGTCAGCCCTTGAGTTATGGCTGCTTTGGTAACTTAGACACCCTCTCCCTCTGCCAAGTTCCCATGCTCTTTGTTTTGAATATATGTAATTTTATGTGTTTGGACTTAAATAACTTCTGCTGTTTCTCCCTCTTTCCTCCTGTGCTAGAACCTGCCAGACCCCTCCTGGGAGGAACAAAGGCAGAGGCACTTCCAAGGAGGGTGAAAAGGAAGGGGGGGAGGACTGTTCTTGAGAAACACATTGTTTGGTTTTGGGTTTTTTTTAAGGAATTGGAAAGTCATGCAGAAATTGAATCAACTTTGCTGTTAACTTTGGTCATGGATCTTGAAAATGTCTCTTTCCCACGAAATCCCAGTGGCTTTCTGGAGTTGAGCACCCACAGACCCTGTTTACAAAGCAGCTGTGGCCATAGGAGCTGACTGGATGCTAGAGGGCTATACAAAATCTCAGAAACACATTATGCATCTGATTTCCATTTGAAAACAGTTCATGCTGGGTACCTCCATCGTCTAGGTGCTTGCTTAGAAAAAAAAAAAAAATCCCTCTACAAGTCTATAAGATCTCTAAGTATTGAGCGCCAGTGTCTATCTAGACCAGTTTTGCATGCATGACTTTGGCAACATCACTTAAACAAGTTCATTGTATAAACGGATGCAAAAAAAAGTCCCCAAAGACTTTAACATTCTGTCAGTGTTCAAGGCAGGTCTCCAGGAGTCTGTGCTAGACACTGAGCTGGCATAAATCAGCATAGCTCAGTAGTCTCTACCTGGAGCTCTGCTGGTTTATACCAGAGGAGACCTAAAATGATGGCTCTGGTGCTTAGAGCAGGGTCTGGAAGGGCTGGATGAGAAGTGATTTCCCTGGTGCCCTTTGAGACTAGTGTGGTTTGTCTCACAAGTGGACTGAGTTTGGCATGTCTTAACTACCATTTGTCAGCTCCTAAACACATGACAGAAAGGTCATGGACATGTGGAGATAACAAGGGACCCTGTGAATTAGGAGTAAGAAATAACAGCACTTAGGGCTGGCTGGAGACTTAAATGTTTCAACATCAGACATGGGGAAAAGTAGAAGCGATATTTCCTTTTGACCTTTTAGAAACACTCTGAAAGACTCCAGACTGTGCAGAGGCTGGAATTAAGGGCCTTGGGGGCTCCTTGTGCCGACAGACCCTGGCCTAGGGCTGTCTTCCTGCCCAGAGACCGTGAGCCGGGCAGCCAAGCCCAGCTGGGGAACTGGCAGGCTCTGCTCAGTCCCTGGCTGCTGCTGTGTCAGCACTTTGCCGAGCCCAGCCTGGCCCAGGAGCACTGCAGTGTGCCAGGCTGGCATTTTCCTACAGAGGAGCATTGCCTGGGAAAATTTCAGGCTCATTTCATTGCAGAGAGAAGGTGGTGACACTAAGGGATGGTCCCTGCACAGCCAGGAGAGGGGGGCGATGCTGTGGGGCCAGCCTGGCCCTCCCCAGGCAGAGCACAGCCTCCTGCTCGGCCACCACCCACGGGCCAGCCTGGAACGTGTCCCCAGTGGGATATGATGGGACAAAGGGAGCCAGCTAGGGAGATGGCATCCATCCATCCATCCCCGCGGGGAGATGTGAGCAGGAGGGGCAGCTCTGACAGGGAAAGTGGGTGTTTGACAAGCACCGTCAGCCGTGTGGTGATGAGCTGGGGTGGCAGCACTAGAGGCAGTGCACAAAGTGCTTCTCGGAGCTGTGCTGCAGTCAGAAAACTGCAGGCTGGGGCTGGGAAGCCAGGAGTCCTGCCCTGTCACCTGGAGAGGTGGGACAAGTCTTCCCCTCTCTCTTTACCTCTGTTTCTCCCATTGTTTGCATCTGGAGGATGTCCAAGTACTTCACTTTTCTTGAAATGTAAATGTAAGCCCCACTTGGTACCAGTAACCCTATCTGCCACCATCCACATAACAAGCCAAGTCAGGCAGCAGAGAGCTTCCTGTCCTGAGCCCATCCCCGTGGAGCACGGCCTGGGCTGGGAGATGTGGCTGGGGGTGTTTGTTTGCCACCTCTCGCTAATGCAGCCGCCCTGGAGTCCTGATCTTAGGAAACCCTTCCAAAAGCTAAGTGCTGAATAATAGGACCAGCTGGAGTTAGGCTTACAAAATAAGCCAGGCCTTCCCGTGAGCTCAGCCTGTGCGGTATGTCTAGAGATGGAGCACTTCTGCCTGTCAGGAGCTGCTCAGAGTGCTCTGGTCTGGAAAGCCTGTATGAGCCAGACACCAAGGGAGGATGTGCCTTCCTCATCTGACACGGTGCTGGTTCCAGAGCTGGTTCCACCAGGGGCTCAGGGTAACCTGGCTTTAGTCTCTGCTCGGGGCAAGCAGCATCCTCTAGGCATCCAAAGCTTCCATTATTTGTTATTATTTTATTTACCTATTTATTGGGCAAACAGTGAAGACAGATGGATAATGGAAAGGTTAAGCAGGAGATTGCTGTGGTTCTGCCGGGTCGGAGACCATGGGGCACAGCCTTCCCAACATGCAATACAAGTCCTAATGGGCAAGGAAAATTATTTTGCCATCCACTAAAGGGCAATTTTCTGATCGGCTCTCATTTTGAAGCATACAGAGAAGAGAGCAAAAGGAGAAAATATATATTTATATATGTATAAAAGAAAAAAAAAAGAAAAGGAAGAAGAAAGGGAGGAAGAAAGAAAGAAACACTTAGGCTTTAATGGAAGCTCATTTTTGTAAAGTACCCTGGTGGCCCCTGTGGGCCTGGAGAATTAAACGCTGTCATTCATAGCTTGAAAGCAGAGCCATCCAGTTTGCAGACACCTGTCATAATTAAACTAATGGCTCTGAAAATGTGCCTTGATATTAAATCTATCTTCCGCCGAGGAGCAGGGCTGATTAAAACTGCTGTTTGACAGTTAATGATGAACCTCTCGCTTGCTGAGCTCGGTAACTGGAACAGACCGGTTCGTCCCTCCCTCCCCTCGCCGAGCCCTCTCCCGTTCCCCTCCCTGGATTCTCCCCAGATCCTGTCCCGCAGGTGAGGGCAGTGGGATTGTCCCAAGGCTCCCAGTAAACCCCTGGGATGGCCAGGGTCTGACACGATCTCGGGCTGCGGCTCCTGCGTGCCGTTAGTGGGAGGAGACGTCGCACAAGTACAGAGTTTGCAGGGGGTTGACTTGTCATAGTGCTTGTGGCACTGGAGAGCTACTGATGGCAGGGGAAAAAAGCTGAATTGCATTTTTCTGCCCGGAAACTGTGGCCTGTCTGGGGCTGTTCATCTGGGAGAGCTCCTAGAGCTCTTTTTCCAGTGCTGGTACCAGATAGTTGGCATCAAAATATGAGTCTTTCTTGCTCCAGGGTTCATCAGCTGCTCTTGCTTATTCCCCTGAAGATGTCAGAACCAACTTCTGACATCACAGCTTGTTGCCAGGGCAATGAGTTTGCTGTTGCAAAACGAGGATTATGATTAAACAAAGAAGAATCCTTAAGGAACAAAACCACTGTTTACGTGGAAATGTTTCCAATAGCTACTTGGTACTTCTAAATACGTATCTCTAAATAGACCGGTCCAGCTGCACCTCTCAAACCCAACAAGCCAGTTGTCTCTCTTTTTCTTTCCCACTTGCTGCTGACCTCACCAAGGACAAGATCGAGATGAGCCGGGAGGATTGAGGTCCCACTTGTCCCACAGGTGGTTGGGTTTGACACTCAAACCCCAGCAGTGAGCTGAGCCTGGGATGCCCAGATAGGCAGAGTAATCCCCCAGTGAATGCAGAGCTAATCAGACACAGCCCCGGTAATTAGTGTGACACAAACTCTGCAAAGTTCAGATAAGCATCAGCAGTTTCAAGGAGCATTTATTATTATTTGCCGGGCCTCTCAGTCTCTAGGTACTTGAATTCCCCAGCTCTGCAATGGAGATAATAAAGCTTCCTTGTCTGCTTTGTTTTAATTGATGCTGAGCTCCGCGGGGCGTGGGCCGCCTGGCTCTGCAGGCTTGTGCAGTGCCCAGCACCCAGCCCTGCGCTTGGAGCGTCAGCCTGCAGATAAACCACGCCAGCCAGGACGGCACGGGGAGGGGTCCTTTGGGGGGGGCACAGACACAGACCCCCTTGCCGGAGCTGCCGCCGAGGAACCCGCTCCGTGCCCGCCAGGCCGGGCTGCGAGCTCGCTGGTGTGATTAGCTTTATACCCAGCTCTAATGCCATCCGCTGCCACAACAGTAATTACCAGGAGATTAGGCAGCATTAAGCACTCTTTAATTTGACACATTGCAATGATCTCCATTCAGCCTTTCTGCTCGAATAACTCTCCATAAATATTTTGTGAGGCTACCAAAATAAACAGAGGCTCGGCTGTTTGCACAGCTGAGATCTTTGCAGCCTTCTGAGGACCCAGGTAGCAAAGCCAAGGGTGGCACCAGGGGCGTGGGTGGGAACCGAGCGGTCAGTTGGATATGTTCGAGCGTCAGGGGGTGGGAAAATATCTTTACATAGCGAAAGTAAAAATAATAATTATAATATATGCCTCGCACCAATGGCAATTTAATAGGAAACATTTTTTAAACAGCAACCCAATAAAGAGAGATGGGTATTTATGTAAGAAGTGGCTGCATTAGAAGAAATAATAATTACACTGGAGTTGTGTTCCCTCTCTTTTTTTTTTTCCCCCCTTTTTTTTTTTTTTGGTGTGCTATTAGCCTAGACATTATTCATTAAGTAATGCAATGGAAAACCACTGTTAATACAGCAATAAATCCCATGGGGCCCCATTGCTTCTGAGATAGGATCATTTGGTAATTACAGTGCATTAGAAGTTCAATATTCTTTCATTTTTTTTCCCCTCGGCTCCTCGGCTGCGCGAGCGGTGGGGCTGTGAAGGCTTGTGCTGGGAGGACTGACTGCAAACAGGCCGTGTGCCGCTCCACGTGCTGCTCCAGCACCAGGCCCTGGGATGGGCGAGAGCAGAGCGAAGGGAGCGGAGCAGTCGAGAGAGCCCGGGGGGCTGGGGGGTCCCTGCACCTCCCAGGGTGCCAATGTCGCTCCGCTGACTGGAGAGGGAGCCCAGGATGACGATGCTGTCTGGGCGGGCTCCACGGTCATCTGTGGGACGTGACGTGAATCTGGGTTCTCAAGGATTTCTCCAACTCTGTGGGCAGTGTCTCCTCTTACTGCGTGAGGCGGGGAGGACCAAGGGCCCGCAGGCACTTGGGAGTGAAGGAGAGATGGCTTGGCCAGAGCACAGATGAGCCAGGGACGGAGAGGAGAGACATCTTGGTGGATTCTTGACAAGCTCTTGATAAAAATAATTGCTGCTTTCAGTCACGCATGGCAGAGGCCCACAAATCGAGCCAGGAAGGGGTTGCCCATCTCCACCCGCCCGGGCTGTGGAGCCCCTGCTCAGCAAAGCCCCGGGCCCGGGCAGCAGCCGCGTGTCTGCTGGGGTCACGCTGCTGCGTGCGAAGGAAACTCCCCGTCCCCCGGAAGGCAGCTGCTGTTAAACAAGAGGGAAATCCACTGCCTGCCTTAACAGCTGCATCTTCCCAGTGTGCTAAGTAAACCGTCTCCATTTACGGTGTCGATACCGGCTCGGAGTCGTCCCTGTTCCCGAGGCAGCCCTCGCCAGCTCTCGGCCGGCTGCTGCCCGGCTCTCCTGCACGGGGAGAGCTGTCAATAGACCTGTCGATAAGATACCGGGGACTATTGATCGGCATAGGCATTTAGGGGTCACTGGTCGATAGGAACTCTCATCAGGAGATGTAGGAAATGAGCACTTTCAAATACAGGCAGGAAAGCGAGACTCCCCAAGGGGGAATGATACAACTCAATTTTCCCTATCCTGTTGCTTTGTCAATTTGCCCAAGTCTGGAGAAGGTGGTGGCTGCAGGAGCAAGGAGAGAAGGGAGGACAGGGAACAACGCGTCCGAGTGTTTGACTGAAAACATCTCGGAGACTGAAAACCAGCTTAACCACAACCCAACCGCAGGCGAGCAGCGGGCTGGGTGCTGGGGAAGGGCAGGGAGCCGCGCAGGCTCGCTCGGGGTGCAAGGCTGGGTTCGTGCCGCACGGGATGCGGTTTCTCTACGGCCTTCTGCTGTGGCTGAGTGGGCTGCGAGGGGCTCGACAGCCCACGTGTTGCCAGGCGCGGAATCCAGCACGAAAACATCGCCCGGCACCACTAGTGTGTACTTGGTAAAAATAGTGAGGGGATGGTCAGGGCTTTGAGAATCCCGGGGTTGCTTTGGGCCCTCAAGCAGTTAATACCTCTTTGCTGACCCCCCAACAGCCTTCCTTGTGTTTCTTCTGCTTTGTCTCATCTTGGCTCTAAAGCACCCACCCACCAGCAGCCGCTGAGCCTGGACGATGCTGGAACATCTGAATCTTAATTACCCTCCGTGCTGCAGATACACACTGTTTGCTGCTGTTACTCCTTTTCTGAGGCTACAGTCAGACAGCTGCTGACAGCAGGAGCCAGGCAGAGCTGAGAGCAGTGGGTAGCAGAAGCTTATAAGAGTCTTTCCGTGCTCTGAGGTCTCTAGTTCCGATTTTGTTCATCATTCTTGCAAAGTTTTATTTTGAAGCAGAAGACAAGTCCGTGCGTGTGTCCATCCTGGAAGCGGTAGCGCAGAGACCCAGCCTGCAGCCAGCGCAGAAGCTCTCGCTTTACCCAGCCTTTCCCTTACTCTGAGGCCTTTTCACCCCCTGGGTTTGGTGCAGTTTGGTCAGGCAGCAGGAGTCAGGCGGGGGGACCCCTGGCGGGGGGACCCACAATGGGGTCTGTGTGGGGGAAGCTGCCACTACCCAGCCTTCCTCCCAATTGCTCGGTGGTCCGAGTTCTTCCTCGAGCACCGCTGCATTGCGGGCCTTGCAAAAGCCCCTTTTCTCTCTACCGTGCTACTTGGCCTTAGTTTTCTTCTTGTGGGATTGTTTTCCCCTTTCCAGATAGTTTCCCAGCTCCACATACCTCTCTTGACTTGCTTGATTGTGGTACTTTTTCAGGGTTTGAGGTTTTATTTTTTTTTCCTGTTCTCAATTGCTCAGGGCCAGCGCTTGAAATTAAACTGTCTCTCTGTGTGATGCAAATCAGATAAGAGAAACCAAATGAGCCCCATGTGTTCATCTGCAGAATCCTATTCTGTTAAAACTCGTTCTGTTTCATTCTGATCTTAGACAGATGTAAATCAAGAGGAACTTACTTTAAACCAATGTCAGCAGGAAAAAGCTCAGCAGAACTAACAAAAGCGCCGTGCCTTGTGTGTTTATCACTCTTCGAGGGAGGATAAACTTTTAGCCCAGTTGTGATTTCTCCAGCACTGTGCTGGCTGCAGCGCATCTCCCAGTAACGCATTTGCCACGGGAAACGGCGTGTGCTGCTGGGTGGTGGAACGTGGACTGGGAGGCATATGGAAGGTTAAGGGATGTACAAAGTGAGAAAAAAATAAATAAATTCAACTTTGGGGTTATATCAAGACTATGTCTCGGAGCTCAGCGAACACGTTTCATCCAGGGCAGGCTGAGAGGCCGTTTGCCACCCTTCTGCCGGCTGTGCCGCGGGCTCTGCTGGCTGCCCCGGTGCTGAGCGTCGCTGCTCAGCATGATGTCAGTGAGGTTCTGAGTCCCAGACAGGTCTCAGCCAAGGCCTTCACCACGGGAAATGTTGGACTATCCCAGTTTAGGAAGAGCAGCTCACAAGGTAACTCAAAAAAGGGAAGCCAGGGAGCAGAGCTGCAGATTATGGAGCAACCCAAGGAAAAGCTGCAGCAATAACCGCCCCGTCTGCTGTCTGGGGAGCCCCTGTCCCACCCGTGGGGCTGCACCAGCAGAGGCCTCGAGTGCTTGGGTGTGTCAGTGGCAGAGAGCTGGGGTCATGGCGGTGCTTCCCCAGCACAAGTGGCTCCAGCATAAAAGAGAAGGATAAAAAAAAAAATAAAAAAATTTGCAAGTAAATAAAAAGAAGCCCATTTGCAAATATTGTAAGGAATGCATGTTCTCATACGTGCTGCTATTAAGTCCGTTCGTATCATATCAGCAAACATCATGTCAGCTTGGAGAGGTTCCTACTTATTTCTTTTTCCCTGTGAAATGTTTTTCAATGCCTGAGCGAATCAAAATGAATGTAAATGAGGTTTATTAAGTCAACCCCACACGGTGCTGTATTGTCAGCGTTTGTAGGCTGTGACAGGTTAGTTATTGCAGTCTGAAGGGAATGTCACCAGCACAGCAGTCTTCAGAAGTAACTTTTAAAAAGAATAATAATAATAATAACAACAATAACAACAACATCTCAGGACTCTCTGTGATTTTTCTGAGCAGTCGTTTCACGGGAAGGTGTTGTGTCTAGAGGGCATTTCCCGGCAGCCTCCGGAGCTCGCCAAGGCAGCCTGTGCTTTGTACGGTCTGTGCTGCGGCCAGATACGGGCTCCGGAGTTATTTCCTCTCCTGGTCCAAGTACACTACCAATCACCATGACATCTGGAAGATATCCGTTTGTAAATATAACCCTGTTGAGCTGTCTCATGAGTCCTGCTGCTCTTCAGTCAGCCAGTCTCATTATTTTTAGTAAATGACTTTGGCCTTGGCTATGCTACAAAAAACAACTAGTAAGGGTAGCGTTAATTCAGTTATTTCTTTAGCCTGAAAAGAGAGACACCCATCCAAGGCTCTAGGTGCCTTAAAATTGTTAATTGTACAATAAATTCCATTCAGCTACAAACTCTGCTTCATTAATATCCTCATTTCCATAGGCACTCAGCCAGCAAGCCACCACCCTGCTGTCATGTAGAAAGCTCACTCTCCAGCCTTTCTAAACAGTCTTGCAGTTTCTTTGACAAGCCATCAAATCCAGGTTATTTCTGGCCACGTGGGAAATAGACTCGAGGAGCATGGGGGCCTGGAGGGAAATGCCCAGGGATCTGCCCATTGATCCATCCGTGTGAACTTTCCGAGCACGGACGGTCACGACGGCACGGGGAGAGGCAGCACCCATAGCAAGGCTGGTCCCAACTCATTCCATGGGGTCCTGTGGTGGGACCCGGGGTCTCTGGTTTGTCTACTGCTGCTCTTGTGGCTTACAGTACAGACTGGAGGAGTTTAGTATAATCCTGACTCCTAGCAATTTGAAAATGTCCTGTAGGAACATGCACTTTTTTTTGCCATCTGCAGATAAGTTTGCAGCACTTGGGGGTACTTTCTGGGGAAACTGTTCCTTACGCTGTTCCCCTGTCCCTTGTAAACTGGATTCTCCATGCCTGGATTCTCCTCCAGTTCATTCTGCAGGAAGATCCTTTCCCTTGAATCTGCATAGGGTGGGATATTTTATCCAGCTTGTAAACCACGTAGGTGAAACCCCTGAGTCAGTATGGATGTGCACGGTGGAACTCGCTCCTTAGCTGTCTCTGCTAACTGAAAAAGAGTAGTGAAAATTAAGACAGCTTTGTTCTTGAGGCCAGCAGACAGAATCCAGCCCTCCCCTAGATGAGTTTCCAGCAGCACTGGCCTAAAATTGATCTAACGAAACACCCACAACACTTAATATACTTTGGCTAGGTTAGTGTTAGATCAGAAATGTTCTGAGGGTGTCACATAAGCCAGACAAAATTATTTGCTCCCTAAAGGTATCGATCTGTGCAAGGTGCCTCGCAATCCATCTGCAGAGAGAGGAGTTGCAGCCTGACAGAAACCTGCTCTGGTTTTGCATATTTATTCCTCCTTTAAATCATTTCCAAACCACTAAACCATTTTACAAGGACGAAGGAAAACATCAATTACAATTATAGCGAAAAACTCTTTCAAGGCAGAGCCTGGTAGACAGAAAATGTAGCCATCCATTTGTAGTTTTTCACCAGGTGCTTCAATATTATGGTTTCTTTCCTCCCTACCCATCATCTCTTCCCCTGTCCCACCACATCACCAAGATCTTGGTGTTTCCTGGCAGCGGGTGGGGTGAAAGAAGCTGAAAACTCCTGACCTGTCTCAGATGCTCCCAGTGACTTTGGCCCCACACCTCCTCCTCCCCAGGCAGGAGCCAAGGCCTGGAGAATCCCAGCTCCATCGTGCTGACCCAGGTGACACAGATAACGCTGAGGATGTCCCAAGTTTTGGGGACTTCAAGCTCCATCTTCTCCCGCTCAATTCCAACCCTGGTGTTTTCTGCTGGACAGCAGGATGAGGGAGAAGGATGCTGGGCCAGCAACCACTCGCCTCAGGGTCCAGTCCCAGTTGCCTTTGAGCTGTGTCTGGTTACTGCTGGGCATGTGAAGGGATGCAGAGCTCCCTAGCTGAAGGACAGCGGTGTTGTTACACCATTGGTTAGCTTCAAACCAGAACAGAAAAGGGATTTTCTTTTCTGGAAAATTTGTGAAATGGTTTACTCACAGATCTCTGTGTCTGCCTCTCTGCCTGTCTAGCCTGTGTTACTGTGAAAGAAAAATCCCAAATATTTCTTCTTCTCCCCTCCACACACACACACACACACACACACACACACATATTAAAATGGGCAGCAGTTAGAACTTATGTAAAATATAATCAATCACATAGCCTAAAAATTGGAATTAAATGAAGTAAAATGACTCAGAGTAAAAAGTTTTATCATACCCATATAAAATAGTTTATCACTGTGCAAGATTAAATGAAAAACTCAGATGATGCCACTTCCAGCTCTCTTAAAAGCAAAAATCCCAAATGACCATCTTCCAGCCCCAGCCAGGCTGGACCGGGGTTTGCTGCTCAGTGGGTGTTTGTGAATCGTCTACTTGGGCATCTCCCTGAGATGCAAGGCAGGGGTGGCTGGAAGCACTGGATTTGAGGGAGAGGTGTTTGGTGGCTTGTCTGAGATCAGAGGCAAGTGTCTGTCTGAGCCGCTCAGGGGAGGACATGGAAGGGGCTGGAATTTGGGTTGTGTCCCTTTGAATGTGACCTGCTTTCGGTGCCTGGCTCTGCGGAGAGCTAGACCCAGCGCTGGCCTTTGGCAAGCAGAGCCAGCACTCACACTGTACATCCACCACGGCACGCAGTGGGCTGCAGTCCTGATAGAGCAAATTAAATTAGCTACTAATTGGTTAATTGGTGAGGGGTTCTGTAAAGCAGCTAGGAGCAAATTAAGCAGGAATGAGAGAAGTGCACATTTGTGAGCCGTGATTGCCGTCTCTGAGGGCTGCCAGTCAGTAACGTCACGGGCTGAAGAGCAAGCAGGGAGGAGAGTGGCTCTTGCCTGGGCTGCAGGTTCATCCCGAGTGCCCGTGGAGTGCGTGGCAGCATCTTCTGCACAGGACTGAGGGAGCCCTGACCCACCACGAACTGCTGATGGGTCTGGAGCGTGCTGGCATGCCAGGAACACTCCTTGCTCCAGTGGCAAGTTGGGGTGTAGGGATTCATCTGGGTCTAGCAAGGACAGGCTTGAGCATGTGAGAGCAGGAGGCTTTGAGCAACCCGGTCTAGTGGGAGCGTCCCATGGCAGGGGGGTTGGAACAAGCTGATCTTTAAGGTCTGTTCCAACCCAGACCATTCTATGAGGTAGGAGTGTACGACCCACCACGTGTCTCCCTGTGCAGAGGTGTGGTGGATACACCATGCCTGGCTGTGGATCTCGGGGAGCCCTGGTACAAATGACACTGCACAGAGGCTGCAGATACCTAGGGGTGGGAGTTTGGAAGGGCTTGTGTCCTCGCACAGCCCTGTGCAACACCACATGGAGCTGTGTCCTGCCCCTTCAGCAGCTGGGTGACCAGAGCGGGGCCACCCCGCATGCCCCAGCTCCTTCTCTGAGGTGCTTGTGCTTGCTTGAGCTTGGTCCCATCCCCAGATGGAGCTCTAGTCAGCGAGCTTCTGCCTCCCAGAGATGATGAAGAATTGCCATTCATCTTCCTTGTCAAAAACACAAAGGGGAGGGGGGGAGGAAAAACCTTTCAGAAGTAAATATGGGGAGTTGTACCTGCAAAGAAAGGCGTCTGTGCCCTATTCGGGCAGAGCTGCCCAGGCTGTGGGCAAAGCCAGCAGAGCAGCCTCAGGTGTCTGAAGGCAAAAGTGGATCTGGATTTTCCAGCCTCGTGCATTTGCCTTTAAATTCCAGCCAGATGCCACATTAACTTGCGTGACTTCTTGTCTGTAACAGCACATAATGCAGCACGAGTGATGTAACTCAATGTGATGCCAAAATTTATAGGAAAAGACACTGCTTTCTGAGGTCAGGCTGGTATCTGATTTAAGCTGGCAGCGGGAGCATCAGTGTTTCTGCAAACCTATACCACGGCTCTCCAGCAAATCACATTACTCTGAAAGACTTTGGTGGGCCCCTAATCTAGACAGCTCTTCAAAACTGGGGACATTGATTAGGCTGGAGAGCATCAAACCCACGCAGGGCTTTTTGGGATCCGACTCAGACAAACTCCTAAAAGCACTTTCAATAAGAGATTTTTGGGGGGTGGTTTTTCTTTTTTGTTTTTTTTTTTCTTTTAAATGAGCAGAAGGATTCTAGATAAACTCGATAAGGGCTGGAATCAAAACAGGATCCTAGAGCCAAAACTGGAGTGACAGCTATTCTGGGTAGCGAAAACGATGACAGATTCTGAGCAGAGAGAAACGAACATGATAAAACAAGCAGGGCTATTATCCTTCCATTTGCATTGCCACAGCACATGCAGGTCCCAGCTCGGGCGAGGACTGTGGTTGTGCCAGGCGCTGGGAAGTGCACATCATGAGCCGGTCCTGGAGGGAAAGCAGAGCTCAGCACCTCGCCACAGAGGGGAGGGAAAGGGCTGGGGAAAGGCAGAACTATCTGCTATGCAATTGGAAGACTTCAAGTTAGTCCAAGTTCTGCACCAGATTGTTTCTTCTGGTGCAAAATGACTTCTGAAGATGACGTGGGGAAAGTAGTCGAGCCAAAAAAGCCTAGTTTTGGAGAAAAAAGATCAGAAAGCCTGAAACCAGAGAGAATTATTTCTTGGCCAGCCTGGGGGGAACCTGAGGCACTGAAAGAGTAAAAAGCTGGGTGCTCAAAGCCGAACATGGCCTGGCCGCTCTGGTTTAGCTCCACTTGTTCAGCTAGAGATATCATATAGATAATACACAGACATTACCTGCGGCTTTCTTGGGAGCTGAAAACTGTAAAAATCTGGTTGCAAGGCCCTTGTCCAAGGCAAGGAGCTATTCAGGATTGCAGTGGATACAGCAGCTTCAGCTCCTCTGAATCCCCGAGACCTCGTCTGGTGCCCATCCTCGGTCCCTGCCTCCTCTAGAAGCCATCCATATGCCAACGGGGGGGCCTCCGAGAGAGGAGATGGGGCTCGAGCTCAGCAAAGCCTTGAGCTTAGCTTAGAGGTAGGACTCGGGGAGCCAGCAATTGCTGCAGAAAGCAGGCAGGGCTGGCTCGGAACGCTGCGGTTTGAGCCCCGGCCGGGCTCTGCAGCCGGCGGTGGAGGCTCCCGGTCCAGCACCCAGAAGCCATTTGCAAAATGTTACCTTTAAATAAGTGCTTATTTTTTAAGCAGTGGTTAAAAAATCTCACCAAAGAGTTTAAAATAATGATTTATAGCAATAATACGTTAGGACGTGAACTAAAGCCGCTGATGCTGACGTAAATAATGCATAGGATAATAAAAGCCGCGGGTGCTGCTGCGATCCCGTGGTCAGCTGGCAGCGTGCCGCAGCCGGGGCCCACGGCTTTCGGGGAGGCAGGGGGGAGGCAGGAAGGAGCGAGAGGCCTGGCGAAGGTTTTCCAATCACTCCAGCCACCACCTCTAATTCTTTCCTTAAAGTCTAAAATCATTCTTCCCCTGATCTCGCTTGTGGTCAGAGCTGGGTACAGGCCCATCAGTCACGGCGGTGATTTGGTTCAGCAGGTGTTGGTTGTGCAATCGTTCATTTCGGGCTAATCTGCGAGCGGCTGTCAGGGGTTATGGAGTATTTATTGAGTTTGTGTCAGGTCCGGATGACCAATAGCCGGCAGCCGCTGGATACCCATTGACACTGATGATATTGCTGAATTAAACTAGGTGATGTATACAGAACTTGCTTAGAGCTAGTAATGAAGCTGGGAACCATTTGAAACACAATACAAAGGGCCCCAGTGCTTGGGGCTTTGCTCTCTTACCTTTTAAATAAAAAATTATTATTATTTTCTTTTAACGCCAAAGGAGAAGCCATGAATCGAGCTCCCCTGAAATATTTAGAGAGAAAAATAGAGTAGCCCAATGGAAATGAAAATCATCTTTATATTCTGCAGATTTACTGCCTGCTAGTTGGCCGGTGACTGAGGAATTTCTCAGCTGCTTTTTAGAAAGGCATCATGGGGGAAAGAGAAGTAGGGAGGATGATGAACTGATTATTGATTATGCTTCAAGGACCTGATCCTTTAAAAGGCTTTGCTGAGCACCTTCAAATCTCCTGGACTCCAGCTCAGCCCGGGACAGGATCTGGATGTGTTTGTCCCGTGTGTGATGCTCCGTGAATTACGCTGTGCAGAGGCTGCATCTCCCCGTGCCCATGAACTCTGTCATCCTCCCTGGGATACGGGGTCCTAGGAGAGAGCCTGAGGTGCGAGGGCAAGGCAGGATGTGCCCAGGTCCCAGCCCCTGTCACTGCAGGGTGGCTTTGCTGCGCTCCACAGCGTCTCGAGGGGGCCGGGGCAGAGCTGTGGGTGCACTGCCCTGGGGTGCTGGTGAGGGCTGGGTGCTGCCATCTCCAGTGGCACAGGAGGTCGGGATGGGCATGAGGCCTCCTCCAGACACAGATGAGCAGTGGGACCCTCATGCCAAGCACTCTGTGCACCTCCAGGAGCTCACCCTTAACACTGGGCTGAAGGGGAAAGTTAACTTTAAAAGGTTAGGGCGGGCCACCTAGGACAACTGGTCCTTCTGTCTGGAGGTAGAGGAGGAAGCCAAGAGCTGCAGTTTGGTCTCTGGCTGGCAGGATCAGGCACCAGGTTTGGGATGGCTGTGTCAGGGAGGCCCGAAGGTGGCCACCAGACTAGCAAAGCCCGCGGCACGTCTGAAGGATGAACACCTCTGAGCAACCACAGCTTTCCCGTGAGGCTCCCCTTCTGCTGTGGGGACAGAGACAGGTTCCTCTGAATTATTCTGCACAGAGCATCAGAGTTAATTTGGGGGACAATCAGCTTGTCTAAGGCTGTCACTGCTGCCGACTGAAACCTGCAGCGCTGGAGAAAGAGCAATCAGAGCTGTGACCTTGGCAAGGACTGGGGTTAGATTACAGGCATGATTAAATGCCAAGGAGAAGGCTCTGAAGCTGCTATTTGAATACCTGTTTACATGTAGGATAATAGATGGCCACCCGCTGCCTGCAAGGCTGTAATTCACTCTGGGGATTCTGGGACTCGGATGACACCATAAACCATGCGAGGCAGAGTGCAGGATGCTTGCAAAGCAGCGCCGAGGCCCTGCCAGTGATTTACAACCGCGGGCTCGCTCTCTGGCTATCTAATCTATTGT
Organism: Actenoides lindsayi; assembly: GCA_025331215.1. Lineage (NCBI taxonomy): Eukaryota > Metazoa > Chordata > Aves > Coraciiformes > Alcedinidae > Actenoides > Actenoides lindsayi. The sequence continues at coordinate 17,123 of WTSP01007003.1, read as the reverse complement.
CTTTTTATTGCAGACACTGCACAGAGAAATTATTATTGTAAAAATTTGTTTAAAGGAGCTCAGTAAACTTACTTTGATCTGACAATTTCACCTTAAAATCCTCCCTTTCCTGTGACTGGAGGAGATGGTGTTTGGCATCTAAATTATCAGTAGGTACAACCCCATCCAAGTCAGCAGTGGTACTAGTAGGAGAGAGTTATCACTTAGGATTTTACTTCGGGGTGTGTGTCTCAGGGCGGCAAGAAGCAGGGGGCAGAGCTGGGGAAGGGCAGCGTGCGCAGCCCGCGGAGCCCTGAGGGGACGCGGTCACCCCGCGAGACCCGCTCTGGGCTCCTCTTGTGCCCGACTCGAGCCAGCCTACTCCTGCCCTGGCACCTCTGCCAGGCTAGCAAAGGGGCCCGGGCTCTCCCACCAGCACGTGAATGTACACGGACAGGCTCAGAATTCCCCCAGACTGGCTCTGGACCCCCCAGAAACCTTCCTGCTGGCCCACGGCTGCAGGTGGCACTGCTGGTGGCCCCCATGGAGCAAGTGGTGGGGACTGAGGAGGGCTTGGCAGAGACAAGGAGGAAGGGGTTTGGGGAGGAAGGGGTTTGGGGAGGAAGGGGTTTGGGAAGTATCGGGTTTGGGAAGGAAGGAAGGAAGGAAGGAAGGGATTTGGGGAGGAAGGGGTTTGGGAAGGAAGCCGGCACGAACTGAGCTGTAGAGCAGGTCACCTCTTTTTTCCTCTATCAAAAGAATAGGTGTTAATGACTTCGCTGAGCTTCTATCTCCTGATGAACAATCTTTTTGCAATCTTTTCTGAAAAGCACGGTTTAGGATGAGGGCTGAAAGCTCAATTTGATTAAAAAGACAGTCAGGTGCAAATTAGGAGGCATTTGGTGCTTAGTCTTGCTGCTTTTTATAACAGGGCTCTAGATGAAGATATTTCAATTACTATTTACTCTTCTTTAGTGCCTTTCACCAAGGGACTGTCAGGAGCTCTCCAAGCACAGCTCCCTGCTGCCAGAGCGTCCGCCCAGGCGTGGGGCAGCTCGGGGTGCAGGAGGCACCGTCAGCCAGGCTGCGAGAGCGGGGCTCGGGCAACTCCATCCAATTACTTTGTGCTACAGACTCATTCCGTGACCTTGGACAGGGCACTTAATCTCAGCTCGCAGTGGTAAACAGGAGATAATATTTCTCTATTTCCTGCAATGCAATGTGAGAATAAATCAAGTGAAAACGGTGGGCTGTTCAGAGAGGTCTGAGAGCCAATGCCCTCCTGAGGTTTGTCTCTAGACCTGTTCTCATTGCACGTCTCCTCCCCTGTGCAGCCAGCTTCCACGCTTCATGCTGCTCGTCGGCATCCAACCTTCCTCTGCAGGTGCTGTTGTGCTTTCTTTAAGTCCCACAGTCTCAAAATGCTTTTTGTGCAGGTTTCTCCAGGACTCTTGAAGCAAATAGTGCTGTTTTATACAAATGGTCAGTGCCAGTCTCCCACCTTGCAGTTTGCTATCCGCTGTTGCGTGGTTGGCATCCAGACCTGCCAACTCCTGATTCCTTTCATGTTTTCTCCTTGCTGAAGACCAGGAGGGTACCTTAGCTTGTGACTAATTGTCCAAAGCCATCTCACACAGGGATAATCCATAAACGCTTAATCTATCCGTGTCTGTGTGGCAAGTAAGGAAAGAAGCCGTTTAGAGAGATCAATCACCTAAAATCATCATGAAAGGCATTGGCACCCAGGTCCCTGCCCATCCTCAGCTGAGAAAATGATAGTTCTGAGAGATTAGGGCTTGAAAAGAGCTTTTCTGTGTCTCCATAGCTTTTTGATCCTAAGATAAATCACCCAGAGCACGCTAACTGCTCCCTGCTTGTGCTAAACAAAGATAATAGCATTTGGAGTCACCTCCACATAATGATGCAGCTACCAAATAAATGATCCTTTCTCCCTTCCCATTATCAGAGCAGGGAAGGTGGCTTGGGCACCCTGATGGCAGAGCGTGGAAGGGGGAGGCTGTGACTTGTACCCCACTCTCTTGGGACTGCCTTAAAAAAATCAAGTTCCTAAACAGCTGAAAAAACATAAAATGCTCCATATACTCTCTATAAACAAGCAGTTAGAGAAATCCAGGCTGGAAAACACTTGGTGGAATAAGGTCAAGCTTCTCATATGAATCAAATTAGTGGCCGCTCAACTATCACCACAGTACATTAGGCTGAAGGAACTGGGGAAATGCAGCTATTTTCAAGGTTATGCTTTTGTTTCCTCTCTGAGCTGCTTGCTGCCAGGGGACCTTGGCCACTCCAAGTCACTTTGGGGGGGGGAATATTTTCTGTCCCCTTTCCGACATCTGCTCCAGAGGTGACAGACAGAATCCCAATTTGCTGTAAGAAAAGGGGGACAGTGTTACAGCCCAGTGGCAACACCCCCAGGTACCCTTTCTGTTCACTGGTTTGGGAAAGATCCTTGGAAATGGCAAGGAAACAGTGGGGGAGACCTAAGCCCTGACAGGAACTGCAGGAGGAAATTACCTGGAGTGCCCCCCGTCGTTGTGGGTTAAAAGCACGGCACGGGAAACTTGCTGCAGGACAGAGATGGTGGGGTCTGGGCAAACACGCTCGCGTAGGGAGCCCCGAGGGACTTGTCGGGGGCAATCTGGGTGAGAACTGGGCTGTTGTGTCCCGGGCGCAGGGTGCGGGACCCAGCTGCTCACCACGGAACCGCTCCAGAGGCTTTGCTCTGGGAAGCAGCCGGGGGTGGGATCTGCCTCGCTGTGCCCCGTGGCCGCGGTCCAGAGACTCGCCAGGTATTGAGCCCAGCCAGGAGGGCCCGGTGTTGGTGTCTCGCAGTAAAAGCGAGATTGAGCTTTGCTCTGAATGCAGGGAGAGTTTCTTCAAACTGAAGCGTTCAATTTTACTCCACTGAGCATCCAGTATAATCCATTGAAAGGGCACTGTCCTTCAGGCCTTTCAGCTGGGCTGACAGCTGCCCACTGATTAATTGACAGGTTAAAAAGATTGATTCCACATGTCAGAGCTGTAACCCTGCCAGAACAATACGGCTGTCAATTGGGCTGTAAAACAGACGCTTACATTAACAGCCCTGACAGCAGCAGCGCATGAACACATGCACCTGCCTTTATGGAGAGCCTAAACACACAGCCGGGCAAAGATTAATCATCTTGAAAGCAGTGTTGTAGGATCAAATAAATGTTTCTGCAGTGGAAAAGCGGTGCGGTGCCGACTTGGCACAGAGTCCAGCTGCAGATGGTGCCCGGCGGGCGGCCACAGAGGGCACGGGCACCTCAGGGGTGGGGTCTTGCAGTCGTCTTCAGTGCTCGGCTTATTACCTTGGCCGCGTGTCCTCCCTCTCGCAACCTCCTCAAAGACCCGCGCGGACGCTGCGTCAACACCCGCCGTGCGCAGAGCATCGTCGTGTTCGGCGTCGCTTGGCCTCGGCACGGGCAGAGTGGGGCAGACACAGCACCCCGGCCCCGCTGCCCCTCGCCCAGCCCCTCACCGCTGCCCCCGCTGCCCCTCGCCCAGCCCCTCACCGCTCCCCCACGGGCATCTTTGAGCACAGGGCCCCCAGAGCCCCCGGGGTCCCTGGGCTGCGGGGCCGCTCCCGGCTGGCCCAGGCCGATGGCAGAGCCCAGGGCCACCAGGACGAGCACCGCCCTGGAAGGGAACGTGCTCCGGAGATTAGTGTGGGCAAAACACTGAAGTAAATCACTTCTCTCTTTCTCTCTCACTTCCCTTATCAGCAGAATGTAACTCATTAATATCTATCACGCAGGGCGGTTTCCAAAGACCCTCAGCTGGAGCACACTTCGCTAATCTAACAGACTATTTATTTTTCTGACATCCTTTGAAGCCGGGCAAATTGCAGCGAGTTGGAGACATTCGCACTCGCTCAGGAGGCCTGGGCTGGGGCTGGGCGATGGCGAGAGCTGGTGCCAGTTCTCCGTCGGAGGGGAATGACCCCGGGCCGGAGCATCTCGGGATGGAAAGTGTGCTGACACTGGCCGTGTGCTCCCCACCCAGCGTGCTGAGGAATGAAAAAACCCTCAGCAATCTGGAGAGATAAGGAGAGGTTGAGTCACAAGTGAGCGTGGCTTTGCCAGAAGACGTTTCAAAGCTTTTATGGTGAGATTCAATACAGATATACAGAGATCAATTATCTTAAAAGCAGCGAGGAGGTTCAGCAAATATTTCCAGCTTTAAACAGGTTTATTTCCATCTGCACTTATCTGTGCTATTTAAACTCCATTGCTTGCAGTTAATCTTTTGTAATGCAGCATAAGAGGGCTTATTTACTTTCTAATGACATCAATTGGCCATAAATATTAGACATCTAAGGTTCGCTGAAGCTGTAGGGACAGTTTTCCATTCCTACTTGACATTTGACTATTTGCAGTGCTTCCTTTCTGTTTGTTCTTGTGTGACTCACTTATCGGCTGTCATAGGCCCATGTTCGATTTATTTAAATTGAATGAATAAGTACATTAGGCAAAGCTGTCAGGAGAAGAGAGAATGGGAACTCACGGGGATGAGTGATAAGTCAACAAGCTGCAAGGGAGATTCTGAGCAGAGCTGCGCAAATCAAAGTGCTAAATAGGAGGAACAAAGACAGCATGGTGACACGATTCTGGTACGAGTGAAACTATAGATCTCAGGGTAAACAGGACCTACCGACCGTAATCTATGGGACACAGCGAGGCATTTGTTCTGCGTGCGCTATCCTCGGGGCAGGCGTCGCCGTAAGCCAAAGCCTGGGAGCATTTTAACAATACTAATAGTTCTAAGAGTTATTATAGGATCAAAGACTCCAGACTATTATCTGCCACTAAGGTGGGAGTTGTGCAAATACCCTGATATCTCTGTACTTGGGAAGATAGTTTTTCTTTTTAATTTTCTTCATTGCTCAGTACTTAGCCGGACTAATTAATTGTGGAAAGCTCATATCACGGCCCTACTGGAACTGTTTGCTTTGAATATATTAGTGATGAGCTGAGAGGGGGAAAGATACCTCGAGTTATTTTGTCATTTTTAGACTGTGGAAATAATTTGCTGTGTGCGAGAGTGACGAAGTTTAAATTCACCATTTTCAGGGGAACCCTTTTGACTAACTGGTCACTCGTGCTGGTGCTGCAGCAAACTTCCCACGAAGGGAAACTCGCGGGTGCATCGCCAGCTTTGCACTCACCCTGCTGCTTCCAGCGCTGAAGACTGCGTCCCTTTTCATCACAGCGAATCTTTAATTCCTCTGCTCCTTTCACCGAGCCTTTCAGTCATGTTTCGTACAAATTCAGGATCTGGAACATCCCAGGTCTGAGCCGGAGCCAACCCCGCTGCTCCAGATCGCTGGGACCCGCTAACTGTCAGCGCTGAGCCTGAGCAGAGCAGCCCTGGGCGAGGGGCTGTGCTCTTGGGGTCACCCCCCCTCAGCCCGGGCTAACGCACGAGCCCGTTGGGCCCAAAGCCTGGGGCTTGTGCCAGGATGACCCAAAGCCCCATGAGCCCTGGGTGAGGCTGGGTGCCAGCCCCTCTGCCAGGCTGTGCGGGTGGTGAGTCTGATCCACACCGCTGGTTCCTCTCGGGGAAGGGCTTGGACAGCCCCACTGCTGTTCTTGCTCCAGTCTTACTCTCTTCTAACAACATGCTTTTGTTTTTCACCTCCTAACCTTTGAACCCCCCAAAAACCTTAATTGGCTGAACGCAGTAAATCAGAGCTGACAGTAGTTGAATAGCAGCTGATTAAAATCATTTGTTTTCAAACTCAGCCAGCTGCAGACTTTTGCCTACATGACTTCTACGGCATTCCCAGCATTGCTCTCCCTCTCTCTTCCTTTCTTTTAAAGGAATTGCATCACATTTTTCTAATTCTTTGAAAATGAGATCCTCTTCTCACCCCTCTTCCCTTCCCCACGGAACACCAGCCTCCATTTTACAAGCCCAGCTTTGTTTATCTCCACAGCCACTTGTGAGATTCCCGCAAAGCAGCGAAGCACTCCCCGTTTTCGGTGCACAGGCCACATCTGGTTTGGTTTTGTTTGTGTTTGGCTTGTTTTTTCCCAAAAGAAAAGCATGGAGGGAGGGGAAGAGTTTTTAAACTTCCATAGAGCCTGCCTGCTCATCGCACCCCTGGCCAAGCCAGGTCATGAAATAGTTAGAAAAGAGTTTTTAAATGCTGTTAGGGAAGCAGCGAGCAACTGGGAGCAGCCCAGTGCCTAGGAACTGAAGGGCATCGCCTCTCTTTGGAGAGCCTGGGAGAGACGGGCACCCTTCAGGGGACGCTGCACGTCCCCGAGTCCCAGACCTGTGCGTGGGGAGCATCAGGGTGCCAGGAGGTGGCACAGAGGAGGAAGAGCTCAGGCGATGGGTCCTTGACATGGTGTGGTGTGTCCTCCTCTGGCCAGCAGAGCCCTGGGCGACGGGCTGTGGTCAGCCCTTCCCCGGCGCGGGGTGGGTGCGGAGGCTGCAGCGCTCCCTCCTCCTGTGCTAGGCCAGAAGCCATCCCCTGAAAAATGCGTCCTGGCCGAGAGTGCCATTCCCCAATCTCAGGCATCTGCAGCCATATGCATCAAATTAAAACCAAATGCAAAATATAAATCTCCTTGCCATTCCTCGGAAAGGTTTCACATGACAACCACATTCCTGTGACACTTTCCATCTTCTCTTTTACCACACAGACTAACAGCTGTTTCCAAAACAAACCCCGAGTGATGATCAGACAAAATCTTGGCTATTCGGACAAACTTGTTGTTATTGCAGCGGGGCTGCGCGTGAGCGGACGATCCGTGTCTGTCGGGCTTCCATCGCACCTGGCAGCGCGCGGCGTGCGTGCGGAGAGCTCACCGGCAGACCTGGGGCCTCGCAGGGTCTGTGCCATCGCTTGGGGGGGTTCCCCCCCCCCCACATAAACATACTATGAAGCCAAGTGGTATGTGGTTTTAAAGAGGTAACTTGTCTCACAGAGTGGGCCTTATTCTACCTTAAACTCTTCCAGGCTGAGAGAGAAATTTGGGTCACTACTTAATAAAGATTTCTGAAGCTTCCTTATTATTATTGTCATTTTTGCTGTACTTGGAGCTGGCAGGTCCTTGGCAGCAGGAGCTGTTGGAGCACATACCAAAGAAGTGGCCTGACCCTTGATGAGTTTGCAATCCTAAGTGATCCAGTCCCATCTGAGATGAGAGCGTCAACCGATGAATCCGTTTTCAGTGAGCTTGCAGACCTTGGAGCAGTTGTGCACACATCCTTCTGCAGAGATCGCTGCTCTTGGGACCCATCTGTCTGGGAGTTACCCCCCCACCCCACGCCTGTCTCCCCACACGTGCCTCAGCTTACCCAGAGATGGGTTTGCTGGCCAGTGCCCCTGGGCACCAGCTCCTGGTCTCCCACCTCCACCTCACCCAGTGCCCAGACGGGCAGCGTGAGTTCCAGAAGTGCTTACTTCTCTGGGAGGATGTTTACCTTCCACAGCCGCCTTTTCCTTACATTTAAACAGAAATGTTTCCTTTTCTAAACAGTTTACATTTCTGATTCCAGAGGTATCCAGCTTGCCAAAGCCACCAGTATTTGTCTCACTTTAAATGCATTTACATGCTAATGCAGACAGCCCCTCCTGCATACCACACACAACTCCAGAGAAATTACTCTTTTCTTGCTAGATTTACAAAATGTGACCATCAAACATCCTTTGGATTTATCTACGTTAATCAAAATCTATACACTACCTAATGCTCGTGTGATACAGACACTCCTGGTGATCGACCAGACTCGCACACCTCGGGATTATCTGTCCAGACTTGACAAATTGGTGCCACGTTTGGAGGAGGAGGAGAGGGGAGGAAGGGAATGTAATTTCAAGGATACAGTTCTGGGTACGGCTGGACAGCATTTCTCCCTTTTTTTATTGCCTTTGGGATCATCTTACAACATTCTGTGTCCAAAGACTCCAGAGCACTTCACAGATATTACCTGATTACAATCTGCAGAGGTATGAAGTGCTTTTCCCAAGGTCAATCAGCCACTCCTGGCAGGCAGGGTTTGTATAATCGCTGCCATTTCCAGCCTGCAGAGCTGTGCAGGGTATAAAAGCCTCTTCTCCTGTTCCTGGGGGGAGCGAGGTGATGCTCTCACTGTGGCTAGACCTTTCCTATAGCGGGGATGGGAAGCAGCAGCTGCTTCTCCTGCAGATGCTGTGGAGCTCTCTGGGAGCCCTCCCAAAGCCCAGGGTACCGCTGACGCAGCCGCTCCCCTCGGCCCTGCTGCAGGCCAGGGCACTTCTCTCTGGATTTGGGATTTTTATCTCGCGTCTCTATTGCCCGGTTTGTCCTGTCTCTTCTCTTCTGCCCCTGTTCACACCTTTTTCTGTTCCACACCATTCCCATTGCCTCACCGGCGTCAGGAGAGCTGGAAAACGCCAAGAGCTCTGCGCTTTGTTGGATGATGCTTACAAGCAGTAATGAAACCTGATTAGAAGGATGTACCTGGAATGCTTTTCTGTTGAAAACTGGTGATTCCATGGCATAAAAATGTTCCACGATAACACTTGGTTTTGTTTAACTTTTTCTTGAAAATGATGAAAACGTGTTGCTTTTTAAATCCTCAGATCTTTCATTTTGACTTTACCATTCTGTATGAGGTTCATATTGTAATTGATACACAAGAAAAGGATTAATTGTTTCGGTTATAATGTAGTAACAGACACTGGCATTCTAGATGTGGGACAACTATTCCCGTTTGAAACTTCAGAACCTCTCATGCAATGGAAACTCCATTTTTCAGCCAGCTATAACAGTTACAGTATTGCCCCAATATTAATCTTGAAAGGAGGCTAGAAAAAAATCAAATCACTTGCGCCTAAGATTTAAAGAACAATGTCATCCCTAAACTACCTTTCTTCCTTTCAAGTTTTCAAGACTGAAAACTGACACTGGAAGGGAGAAAATTTAAACTCAGAGCAGACAAGTTGGACAGCTTGCCAAATCATCCAGGGCCCACTAAAGTTGAGCCTTATTCTTCTGGAAAGTAATGATGGAAAATTCATTTAAGTATCGTATATAGCTTTGCTGGGGTGAAGGAGGGAAGGGGCAAATTTAATTCAGACCCAGAACTCCCCTCAAAACGGATGCTGAATGTAAACTTTAGCTGCATTTCTGTCAGGCTTAATGGATTTCACTTATGGGAACTATAATAAACAGCTCATTACAGAGTCAGCTGCGGGAGCATTTTGAGCCCAACAGGGTCATTTGTTTTCCAAGGCAGATTTAGTCTAAAGGGGGTGAACAGAATAATCCGGTGTTTGAAGTGTCTGTATCAATACCTGAGGAGCAGTGACAAAGTGGTGGTTTGGGTCTGCAGCAAAGGCCACCGTTGGCCGAAGGCGTGGAGCTCCAGGGGCTAACTGGGCTGCAGCTCCAGTCGGGCGGTGGGTCGCTGCTGGACACAGGGAAGCCAGTTCTTACAAAACAGATCTCCAGAAAATTGTCGTCATTAAAAGTCCCAGCTCTGGGAGTCCAGCTATTGCAGAAAAATCCGACCTCTTTACTCTGTGTGCGAGGAAGTTTCCATCCTTCACGCTTGAAGGGAAATTATGAGTCCCAAAAGCCAAAGAAAGCAAGAGCAGAAAGACACTTCTCTTTGTTTCCCATGGTTTTTAGGCACTGCCCAGGTTGGGAGAAGAGGGACGACTCGCTGGGCACAGGGAGCTGAATTTGTCAGCCTGGCTGGTTGTGCCCCCCTGTCCCCAGTGCTGGGCTGCTGCTGGGATTCACCGGGAGGAAGGACATCAGGGAGAAGAAGCAGGGGAGCAGAGTTGATAGGTTCCATGTCGCTCATGGATAAGCTCAGCCGTGAGGGCTGGCGTGGTCTCCACCAGCTTGGGGCACAAGCCCTTTTTGGTGTCCTGGGGGGAGCTGCAGGGCACGGGCAGCTCTGCCGGGGAGAGCAGGGCGGCCACCGCAGATCTGCACTGTAATGAACTTCTTGAAAGACTGAATTTATAAGTCAATAAACATCTGCAGAGTAGAGGGCTTGGGATCCAAGTGCACCCTCCGGAGCAGATCTTCCCCTGCTCCACATCTGGCGGGGGGCTGGGAGGGGACCAGGCATCTGCGGCCGAGGCAGCGGCTGCCTTTGTACCGCCATAAATCTCCTCCTCCCCCGCACCATTAATCTGAGCCATCCCCTCACCGGGATGAAGCCAGAGGACAGTGGTTTCAAACAGTATGACTGTCAAATTGCTCAGCACGCAATAAATCACACACAGCATCTTCCCTTTCATGTCTGCTCCGGCTGGGGGACTTGCAGACACTTCTTAAACACTTCCATACCCAGCGAGCTGCTCTCTGCTCGCCTGGGCCGCGCGCTGGGAAACTTGTTGCCTGTGCAGAGCAGGAGGTAAATCATTCACAGAGGCAGCGACGGGGCGATTGGCTTGGGAACGTGAGAGGGGCTCGGACAGGCATCTGCAAGTGCTCGGCTTCGCTTGTCCCCGGGTGATTTGCGGGTTCGCACGTCCGTCCGCACAGCCCCTTGCCCTCCGCGCAGGCACAGAGTGAGCTCGCGTGGGCACAATGTCTGCACACGCGGGCACTCGCAGCTCTGCGACCCTCCGTGGGAGGTAAAAGCCTTTTTTTGTGCCTCGAAGTAGGAAAAAAAATACACTGCGTTGAGGAGCAGGGGTGTGGGTTATAGAGGACACCTAGGCCAAAGCGTGTGGTTGCTGGGTTGAAACACGAAACGCACTGGTTTGTTTTCATCCTTGTTGGTGTTTTGGATTTGGAGAAACGGAGAGAAAACCCTGCCCTCCGCTTCAGTGAAAGCAGCAGCGATCCCTGTGTCCGCTCTGCTGGGTTTCACCCCGCAGCTTCTCTTACTGCTGGTGGCCTCTGGTTCCTGTGGTGGGGTTTTAGCCACATTTAGAGATGGCGAAGGACGTGTTGGCAGAGGTGCAGAGGATTGTTCGATTTTTCCTGTTGATAGTGCTAAGAAATATAAAAATCCCTGTAAATTCAGTCTAGAAACCATACTGCTTAATAACCCTGTAATAAACCCCAAGACTGCAACTTGGAAATGCTGTTGCAGTTGTCGTTGTTGTTGTGAACACTTTCAAAGCCTCTCTTTTCCCTGCTGGAAAAAATGATCTCCGTTGTGTGATGACCCTTAAAACTTCCCGGTTCTAGGAGATGACAAAAGAATTGAATGCTTGGAGAAAAAGAATTAGCTGCAATAAGAATAGCCAATCTTCATTATAGATTAGTTTATTTCTGCGTTTTATTCCTGCAGATGCTATTGATGTTTGCCCAGCTTTTTTGAGGTCGGCCTCATAATTTCTCATCCCTTAATTATGATACCATTTGTTAAACCAATGCATGTTATTAATCAAAACTAACCAGACAGTGGAATAGACACAAGTCACGGCGGTTTTGGAGCCTTTCCACAGGTGTTTCTGTGGCTCAACCGTGGCCACGGGCTCGGGGAGTCTTTTGTAAGCGCTAAGAAAAGAAATAAGCCAAACGCCATCGAGAAACTTCCACTCATCTAGGAGGGGCAAACTCCCTGGGGTGTCCCTGGGGTGCTGCCAGGGGAGTGGAGATGCAGCATCCAGTCTGAGAAGGGCTGAACAAGGTTTGCTCTGCCTCCCGGGCAGCTGCCTGCGGTGGTCCCGTGCTCACTCGGTGCCCAATTCTGCATCAGCTTTACAGCACTCACTCCTTTTGAGAAATACTGTGAGTAATGATCCTCTGCTCTGCTGTGAGACTCAAAGCAATTTTAAATATTAATTAAGTCTCTCAACTCCCTCCTAAAATGGCTGGTTACTATTTGTGTTGAACAGATAAAAACGAAGCAACGTTGACAGGAGCAGCTCAGTGAGTTGGTGCCAGAGGCAGAGCAGAGCTGGGCTCCCGAGCTGGTGCCTTTGACCGCGGGTGTTTCCCACGTGGGACCCTTTGCACCCCACCAGCCTCGGGGCCATGGCCGGGCTCCCTGAAGCAGCAGCTCAATTCCCCCGGTTTCCAGCTCTGATTTAGGAGCAGGGACTTTATCAGATGAGATTTCTAAGTTCCTACTCACAGTCACCCCATGTTCCTGGAGAGGCAAACGTTCCTACACCCCCCTGAGTCGGGGCAGGACCTGGGTGCACGAAGCAGCTGCCGGACTCGGGTGCGGGCTCGTGGGGGCAGCTTCCCTCCAGCCCCCCCAGGGCAGCCAGGGCTGACACCTTCGGAAGAGCGGCTCGAGGCCGAGTGCTGCCAGGGCAAGAGCCTGAGCCCGCTAGCGGCAGGCCAAAGGAAGCAGCTGAGAGCGGGGCGAAGGCTGCTGAGCTCCGCGCTCGCGCTGGGAAAGCAGCGGTAAGCGAGAGCACCCAGCTGGCTGCGATGGGAGCTCCGGAGCCTGATGGTCGAGGGCTCTCTCGGGTGGAATATATTTACCTTCTTTGTAGCTGGCTGTAACTCACATCCCTGCAAAGCACTCTGCCAATACGGCGCTTGCTGATGTATAGCTACAGCCATTTTCGCTGTTTCCCTTACTCTGTCTCCGTATAGAATAATATGCGATTAATTGATTTTCTGTCGCTCTTTTAGTACGGAAAATTAATTTTGGAGCAACCTTGTTTTCTCAGGGTATGAATTCTCTACATGCAGAGTAATTCCACTCCTACATTATTCATGAGAGAAAATAGTGATGGAGTGTGTAACTGAGGCAGCCCCAAGGCCACAAACTGATAGTCTGCGTTACTGATACAACAATATTCCACTGATGCTTCTAAATAATTCACGGCTACAACTCAATTTGGCACCAGGCACGCGGCTCGGGATGTGACTGGTGCGGATGGGAGGAGAGGCACCTTGGCAGGAGGATCTCTCCTCCCTTCCTCGGCTTAGGGACAGGCTCCAGCGCTCCCTCCCTACCCAGCCAAGTGGCCCCAGGTCACAGGCTCCAAACAGGAATGTTATCCTGCTGCAGAAGCAAGGCAAGGGGAAGGTGCTGCCCCGAGGAGAGGCCCTGGAGCTGCGGCAGCCTCGCCTTGTGCCACGAAGGTGAGAGGGTTGGCAGTGGCTTGAGGGGCTGTGTGGGGCAGAGGCTGAGCACTGTCCACCACTCCGGAGCCGGTGCTGGAGCCTCCCCTCAGTGGCAAAGCCACGTGTGAGCTGCCCGGGACTTCAGGGCAGGGTTCTGGACTGCAGAGAGGGTTAATGGCCTGGAGAGCACTTTCCATGCAAGTGGAAAATGGCAGGGGCCTTCCCTTCCCTCCTTCCCTCTGGCAGCGGCTGTGCCGAGAGGGTCCAGATGACGATGGAATGAGTGAGAGCCTTGTCCTGGCACCGGTCTCCTTTTAGATTAATGACTTGCGATGAGATGCCTAAGTCACATATTGGGATTTTTCACCATTGAACTGTACCTGGCACCCTGCAGCCATTTATCACGGGGCTGCAGATGGAAGGCGGCAGCAGCAGGACTTGCGGAGGGCCAAGAAACACAGCTTCCCAGCCAGGCTGCTGGTGGGTCGGGGGGGACTTCTCCGCTACGTGTGCTTCTGCGGGGTTTTTTTTTTTTAATCTAAAATGATAAATCTGATTTCTTCAGGATATTGGAACAGCTGCAGCTGACCTGGCTATTTATCTGACAGATCTTCAGGGTGTACGATAACAGCTCTTAGAGGATGGATGTGGTGTTATAAACTGTCCAGGCACAGAACATGATTAATGGGATTCACAGAGATAAACGGATGGGAAGGAGAGCTCGTGATCTAAGAAAATCCCATCCTTGGACTGGGAAGTTGTTGGTGAGCTGAAGCTCTCCTGGAGATCGATGCTCAGGAGGTGCCAAGCCATCCCCCTCACTCTCCCCACCCAGTCCCACCCCGGGCCTGGCCGGGCTCTCGGCACGTGGCCATCGTGGCTTGTACCGCACGGTGCGGAGGATGTTCAGACCTAATCGTGCAGCTGCTCCGCGCAGCGTGAGCTGGAGGCAACGGTCCTGCGGCACCTCACAGCCTTCGTGGCCACCGCGCTTGATGCTTCCCAGCTGCCGTGCTGGCTCCTCAGCCCTCTGGTTTGCTCGTGGAGGACGGGGGGTGCTGCTGCCTAACTCTCTGCAGAAGGAAGCACCGCAGTGCTCCTCCTTTGGCCCCACAGCCCACGCTGGCTCCCTCACCACAGCTCCCACCTACCTTAAAGTCACTTTTTTCCAGAGCTCCCCCCCCCGCCCCCGTGAGCTCTCCGCAGTGAGCAGCCCAGCTCCTCAGGGGAGAAACTAGTTCGGGAAAAGTTGAAAAATCAATCTCTTCTTATATTAGCTGGCACGGCAGCTCGCAAGGAATTTACCCATCCAGCTACAGTGACATTCATTTCCTTGTCTGTTATTTTCTGACGTGGGCTTAAAAGCCTCCTCTCTCCCCAGCCTGTTTCTTCTGGCTGTCCCTGCAGACCTGCGGTTGTGTTCCTGGTACTCGCTCGTCCCCGGCGCGGTTCAGAGGGTGCGCAGCTGGGAACAGGGAGCAGAGTTCTGCTTCCTCCGGGACCTCAGAGGGGACTCGCTGAACGGGGAGCGCCGTGTGAAAGGGCGGGAGTGAAAGGAACCAAACCAACGTTAGCACAGAAATTCTCACTGAAAGGAATGGAGCAAATAAACACCGAGATTAATTAATCACTAATGGCACGGACTAAAGGTGACCCTTCAGCATTTACCGACTGAAGACAGCAGGTCAGGATTGAGGAGCATTAATCTTACATTAGCAGAACTTCATCCTTGCCAGAAGGGAGGAAGAAATCCCTTTGGTTCATGCAGAGGAAGCTGAAGCTTATTGCTTCCTGCCAGGTCCGTGGCTGCATTTTTATGAAACACCTGCAATGAAAAAAAAAAAAAAAAAAGGGAAAAAGAACATAAACCTGAGAAAATTAAACAGCCATCCCAGAGGAGAGCTGCAGCCCTGCGCCCGGGCACCGCACTCGCTGCTCCCGGGTCAGGGGCCGCCGGCCACGCTCCGTGCAGCCGAGCCCGGCGAGGCTTTGTGGCCCGTTGTTAATAACGCCGGATCAATTACAGCGAGCGACTGGGAAAAGGGGTTTTGAAATCCTTCCGCTGCTGCCCGAGTTTGTGCGTGCGTGCGTGTGTAACGTTAGCGATACAAGCCACCAGAGATGAGCTATAAAAGGTGCTTTCTTTCGCCTCCAAATTTCGCTCTGTGGTTGCTCTGTAGCATGCACCAGATGCAGCAGCAACAGCACGAGGCCTGTAACCTCTTTCCAAATGGTAATAAATCCCCCAAGACCCCAACACACTCGTAATTTACAACTCTGCTAAAATGAACATTATTTCAAGCTAAGCGTATTCTCCGAGGTGCAGGAGGAATGTGGCAGCTTTCCTGCTGACAGCGGAGTTTCTTTTTTAAATGTCATGCATTCACTTTCATTACTTCCAAATAATTGCCCAAAAGATCAGCAGCCGGACGAAGGAGAGCGTTTTACACCGCGCTCGGTCGATTCCGTCAGCCTGAAAAGCAGCTGCGGGGACCTGCTCTTGGTCCCGGTGAGAAACCGCTGGCTGTTCAGCTCCTAAAGGCCACCAAACAGAGCCGGTGGGCTCCAGGAGCAGCCCCACTGCCCTGGGCTTCCGAGGGCAGAGAAAAAAAACGTGAGATCAGGGAGGCTGGGGCAGGTTCTACCCGGCCCTGGGATGCCTGGCAGCGTCACGCCAAAGGAAGTCACCGTTGTTTGTTTGAGGTTCTTTCAATGAGAGGAAATGCTCTTCTTGCCATTTAGGGGGATGAGGGGAACCCCAGCGCTCCAGCTGTCCCCCCCTCCTCCTCCTGCTCTTCCTCCTCCTCCTCCTCCTCCTCCTGCTCTTCCTCTTTTCTCCGCGTTTCTCGCAGGAACTGTCCAGAAACACCAGCCCATGAAGGCAGCCCCCACGCTACTGCAGATCAGGTCCAAGACAAACTCCAGATCCGGACTGCGAAAGCTCTGTGGCTGCAATGAAAGCCCTCAAGGAAAACTGTAAATGTAGGAGCTATTGGCAAAATTTGGATCTGGCCTCGGGCTGAAACCGCCTCTCCCACAGTGGGAGGTTTGATCCTGGGTATTGGCACGGGCCTGTGTTTCAGTCTGTCTTAAACAGCTGGAAAACAAGAGCTTTTTAATCTAGACATGGTTTTCTTCCTCCACGAGAGAAAAAGAAAGAGGGGGGGAAACAAAGAGCAAAAGCTGTAATAAAACCCCTGGATGACGAGAAGTACGAATGAGAAACAGTGAGGAGCAAGAAGCCAGTGCCACTGTTAATTATTCTGCAGCTTCTCGTCCAAGGCCTCATATCATCCGAGAGCTCAGATCCTTAGTAGAAAATCATGTTCTTTTTTGGAAAAAACATTCTGATTGAGTTTTTGGCCCACGCCAGTGGCTGTGCAAACAGTCCCGGGGGCTGAAACCCCTTGTCTGGTGCTGCACGACAAACACGGCCAGGGCAGAGCTCCCTCGCGGCAGCCAGGCCCTTCCTTTCTGATTTAGAAGGTTGGTTGCAAAGAGATTTTTGTCTGAAAACCATATTTCTGCTGGAAAATGAGCTGGTTTGGATGAAATCAGGTTTTTTTTTTTTTTTAATTTTATTTTATTTTAATTGGTAAAGCAAAATGTTTTGAGTTTCACTGCTCTGGGTTTCCAAAGGGAAAGGGAGGGAAAGGAATTCCTCTGGTTTTAAGTTGCTTCTCTAAAACTCCAGAAATGTCTATGGAGTGTTTTCCAGATTCTGAGGGAACACTGTTTTGTCTCCTTGAGAAATCGGCCCCGGGATGACCCGCCCCACCTTGTGCTTCATTTTGTGCATTTAGCTGAGCTAACCTCTGGTCTTCCAGGGAGGGCCAGCACCCCGGTGCCCCTCTCTCTGCCGAAGCCGTCGGCTCGGCAGCGGTACCGGCAGTGTCATTCTGGTTGGCAGAGCCCTTTGAGCTCAGGGAGTCCACCCACTCCCCCAGCACTGCCAGGGCACCACTGACCCCTGGCACTCAGCACCACAGCTCCACGGGGGGCTTGGAAACCCCTCCAGGGATCACAGGGGCTCCACCCCTGCCCTGGGCAGCCTGGGACAGCCCTGGACAACCCTGGAGGGGAAGAAATTGTTCCTCAGCTCCAACC